>JAWDGP010004466.1:910000-920000 GCA_033675545.1 Elysia crispata
GAGTGGCACAGGTTTTTACTTCGAGTCACCTCTTACGTGATTCCGCCTACTAGAAATTTTGAAAAAACTTTTTTTTTATAAAGTCAATTAGTGTTTTCGAAGGATTTGTGGAAACTGTGTATTATATGAAATCTTTATAGCTAATGTCTTCGTTGGCGCAATCACAAATGCATGAAAAGCACTCCAACATTCGCAGCATAAATTAAGAGTACTTTATATATTTCATAGTTTCTTGCCTTTAAATTAAGGAGTGGTGATTTCATTTCATGTATGTATGTGTAACCCCGTACCATGATCACAATAACTCTAGAAAATTTACATCAATAAGAACTGTTGACTCATTTTGTAAAATCCAAATCTATTCACAAATTTTTTATATAAGTTTTCATAACTGCGCGGCTAAATATTCCCGCAAGGCCGTGTACTTTTATGCACTTATTGCGAAAATTCACAGCTTTCTATCAAGCGTTTAAAAGGATCTAAAAACAGATTGGAAAAATACAGAATTGGTCGATTTCCTTTATTGCAATGAAAGCGCAGATGAGGCACGACATAGATAAAAGTTCGACTTTGGATATTAGAGAGTCAAACTCCATTTTCAGGAGAGAAAAGAAGATAGAAAAAGAGAGATAGATAGATAGATAGATAGATAGAGAGAGAGGGAGAGAGAGAGAGAGAGAGAGAGAGAGAGAGAGAGAGAGAGAGAGAGAGAGAGAGAGAGAGAGAGAGAGAGAGAGAGAGAGAGAGAGAGAGAGAGAGAGAGAGATTTATAGAAAAATAATCGATTGCGCTCATCAAACTATTTTTGGGAGTCATTTCAATCTTTTGTTGACATTTTGATGTTTTGTTTTTTTTTACGATGGGTAACCGATTCATCTATTCTTATACCCGTGAAATGAAATGCAATTTATCGTAGGCCCCGAAAAAAAAACAACAAAAAACAAAAACTCTGAGCTAATAGGGCATTCAAGATTTTTATCCACTAATTGGATTTCCATTTGCACTTAAACATTATTTAATTTTTAATCTGGACAAAATTAAAATGGTCACTGCGTTGCGCGCGTATTTCTCGACTTAAACGAGAAGATCCTTGTTTAAATATTCGTGTTTTATTTTCCCTTGGCATTAAAATCACCTAGCATTGATTGTGTCCCATTATGAGTATCTTCGAGAGAGGTTATGGGGGCGTTAAACAAACAAAGTCTACAATTTCGCGGAGTTTAATAAATTAGATATTTCAAAACCTCTGCAAGTGGTTTTGTAATATAAAAAGACACTTGTGAAGCCATTACCATACATCGAGTGACAATCATGCATTTCAATTGTAAAGATGGAAACCTACCAAGCTATATTCTCCATTCACCTATTTACAAAAAATCAATATAATTTTATACATCTCAGTCTTTAGTTTGCCAAGTAGCGATAATAAGCTCTACCACTCTCCCTCAAAAACTTATGTCTGGAAAATTATGTTTAATAATGATCTGCTGTTGATATCCGATATATATATATAAAAAAAGAGCATTTTCGACTCAATTGTACCACTGATGTGTTCTCACTTGTACGCTAATTTATAAATCAGCTAATGTTTTACAACTTATTTTAGATATTTCGCGCAACACATTTTTTTAACTATGGTATGCTCGTTTCAAATTGCTGCAGGATTTTTATAAAACGTCTAAAACGACATTCGAATGCGCTATTTTAGTTTTTACGTGGATGTCTACCAAAAGCGGCACTAAGTAGAAATAGATACTTGCAGTGCAAATTAATATCGATTTGGATCACTTAGGTCGTAGTTTTTAGTGCAATGTTACAGTGACTTTGTGAAACTCGTAAGGTCTGATAATGTTCGAGTGTCTCCGTCAATTTTATACAAAAAGTGTCTTCGGTGATGGAAAATACAAGTTCAGGTATATTTGTTGTTTTGTCAGTGACATTTTCGTTTTTGTATTTAACGCACATCTTATCTGCTGTAAGTAGAGTCTACTCTAGAATATCTGAAGCATGATTTACGTTTTGCCTACAACAGGCCTGCTTTTTCAGGTGAGCTCATTTATGAGTTAAACCTATTTATTTTCGTTTTGAACAAGAATCTGAAGAGTAATTATGCCATCACATTAAAAAGCAATAAAAGTAAAAAGACAATTTTTCACAGGTTCATTTTTCAATCAGCTGCTATAATAACAGTCGCAGATTTCAGGTTTCAAATGGAACGAATTAATGGATAAATGCTGAAAAGTGACTGAAAAAGCAAAAAAAAAAACCACCATTGCAGGACGCTAAAAAAAAATCACTTCCAAATCAAAACGATTACCTCAAGTACAATGCATGATCAAAATATTTACAACAACTGTGGTGTAGGGCATATATGAGAAAAATTCATAACTTTATGGAAAATGCATAGGAGAACCTGATGCGCATATATCTGAAACCCAAAATGTACAAAATTTAAACATGCCGTCCATCTACAATCAGATCATAAGAAAGTATCAAGCAAACAAGGACAATGCAAACAAGAAAACTGCTGACATCACCGGCCACAATCCTCAGGGACCTAAAGCTGACACAGAATCTTCAAGCTCCACCCATATTCAGCAGGATATGGCCATGTGGTGTATACCTAATGCTCATACTGATGCCACTACATCACTACCATCGCCAAATCAACTATCTCAATCATCGCTATCAAAAGATACAGCTTCATCTACAAGTCAACCAAAACAAAACAAGAAATTTATGGAAAAGATAGGGTTGCTGAATCAAAAAAAGTCGTGGAATCCAACATTCAAAGGTAGGCAAAATTGTTTGTTGCTCTACTTTATTAAGGTCTCCAGAAAAAAGACAATGTTATAGTCTTACTTATCCCTAAGTGTACATAAAAATATACTGACTTGGATAATCTTAATCTTAATAGATGTTAAGTGCTTTGAGAGTAAAACGCACTATTTGGTGTAACAGCTGTGGCAGCTAGTACAAGTTGAAAGAGCTTGATATATCTACCACTCACTATTATTGCTATTTCCAGAAGTTCTTTGAAGAAGATTAAGTGCTAACAGCATGTCATCTATAATCTATCCTCTTGTTTGTCTGACTCCTTATGTTTTGATGTCCGCAGTTTCTATCGGATTCTCTTAAATGCCTAATTCTTTCTCATTATTAGTTTTCTCTTTCTTGTGAAAAGCCTTTCGTGCAGCATTAAATCCTAAAATATATCTGTCTGTGAAATCAAATTAATATGAAATAGAATTCTATTCAAGTAAATTTTAACCTTGTGGTCTTGATAGAAGACAGCCTTCCTTGATATGGCTGTCTATCACAGCATGATGAGCCCAAAATTTTTCTGCGCCTTTTTGGACACATTTGAATCCAGGTGAACTAGACTCATTAACAAGATAAAAAAAATGGTTATGTTATTCAACTTACCCTAGAGTAACACAATCTGGATCAGTGGTGCTTCTGCTAGTAGTGGCACTTGAGCTTGAGCCAGTACTTATGCTGTTTTTCTTACTTGTGACCTGGGAAGACATTCGAGACTCTGCTTTTGCTGCGCCTGTAGAACCATGTGCATTTTTATCCTGGTCTAAGAAATAGTCACTGATGGATCTCTGTTGATTAAAAAGTAAAAGAATGCTAAATGATCTGGGAAGAGAGAGCATATAAATGACATTAAAACTTTTTATTAGGATTTAATCCCTTGTCTTTTCTTCTCTCATTCTTTATTAAACAATTAAACATTAATGCTGCATCTTTTTTCTTCTTTAGAAAACATTCATCTTAATTTTAATTCTTGCCTATTCCTCCTTATTATATCCTTCAACTTTTTCTTTTTTCGTTTCCTACTACACTGCTACAGTTTATTAAAGTTGTAGTCATCTTATTTAATTTTCTTCTATTTTCCCCTTGTAATAAATTAATTCTGTTTTCTTTCAGCCTGAGTCATTGACTATAGCTTGCACACTTTAATCTCTACACCCACTTTTTCTTCATTCATTCTCTATCTCTCTATTTTAATCTCCCCTTCTTACATTTACTCCCCCTTTTAAGAGTGACTGAGGGGACATTGATCATTTTGTAATGCTCTTATTTTAAGGTACTTATGACATTTACTACTCATAACATGAACATATTCAGACACTCTTTGTTACAGCAGGTTTTAAAACTGAGCTTTTCTGTTACTTGAAAAATACCAGTTTTTTCTTCTAGTTGAGAAATTACAAGATATAAGAACTAAATTGAAGTTGTAATATAGACTCACCTGAAGATCCCAGTCCCTGTCCTGAAGGTAGAACATGGCCAGAGCGCTATCAGTGCCTGTGACCTCTGCAAATGTCTGACATCTAGTTTCACACTCTTCTCGAGATGGCAAGTTGGCATCATCTTCTTCTTTGTCTCCCTCAGAATCAGAGTCTGCGACTGTATAGACTTTGTCAGAATCCATCTTGATCACCGAAGTACTCTTGAAGAGAAAAAGAAATTGAGCTAAATATGTCAGAGAGAAATGTAATAAAATGATTCTACTAAAGCCAAGGTCTGTCAGAAAAATAACATAACTATGATAAAGAAAGTAAACAAGCTGTGTGAAAAAATATCATTATTTGCTTCTTGTCCTTTGATAGAAAAGCATTGGCTCTAAGAATTAAAGTCACAAGCTGGAAACCCCATTCTAAAAACGGGATCATGGTGTCAATTAGCTGGGGGTGGGTTATGTCTGTGTATTATATAGGCTTAAAAATTGTCTTGATATCTCTCCTTTTACTTATATGATCCAGATATATGCCTCTACCTACCCATCTTTACCTTGATTCTAGATAGCTCGATAATTCTTATTCTAAACACAAACTTTAGATGAAGGACTTAAATTATTTTGGAATAAAGGAAATGAACTTATTCTACACTTTCCCAATATCTTTTTGTATCCAATTAGATGCTTATTGAAAGCTTTGAATTTTCGCATTAAGTGCATAAAAGTGCACTGTGTTGCGGGAATTCTTAGCTGCGCAGTTATTTAAATCAACATGAAAGTTCTAAAAAATATGTAAGCCTAAAAATAAAATCTAGATTTTCTAGTTGCAGATCTAAACCTATTGATCTGAGTCTAGCTGCTGTAAATATCTAGGCCCTAAATCCAGAATCAATTTCAATGCAAACTTTTTAAATATGCTCCATTAGATGGTCTTCATTTTCGCCAAGCTCCATTATTTAAGTCAAGGATTTAATAAGATAGATGTACTTTGGTGTTAAGAAAATGTGGCACAACTTTTGCTAAAATTAAAACCTTTTTCTTGGACATATAAAAAAGTGATTAGAAACAGTGCAACTTTGTATTTTGACAACAAATCTTGAAAAAATATTAAAGCATGCAAAACTGACCTCGTTGTTAAGATTGATAAACTTGGGAGTTTAGAGTGGGCCCATTAGGAATAGTATATGGGCAGTAGATCTAATTTTGCCTTGATTTATTTTTAGTTCAAATACATGATTATATTTTTCATTTCAAACATCTGTCATCGCATTCAATAACTGAATGAAATCATTCCACTGATATGAGTTGTGGAATTTTTGTATGACCAACTATTATTATGCAAAGTAAATGAAAGATCCTCACTAAAAATCTAAAACTTAATTACTTTTCTTTTCTCCTCTAGATTAAAGTGGAAAATTTGATAGGCCTATAAATTCAGGGTTAGTTAATTTCAGGTATTATCTCTCTTTAGTATGATAGAAGTACCGTACACATTCGGAAGTCCTTCCAAGTCTAGAATCTAGATTGTGGCCTTAATCAAAATAAAAACAATATCTTTCTCTACAATAAATTTCTAAATTTAAATCTAGATCTAAAAGATGATGTCTTGCTCTTGATCCAGACTAGATGTAATGTAGAAAAATGATATAATAATCTATTAGAATCTTATATAGATTTCAGGTTTAGTGCCAGGTCTCATAGCCTAGACTTTATCTCGATTAGATTCTAGATCTAGAAATCTAGGTCTGTTAAAAGAAGAGATACTTAGGGTTACCTTTGAATACCGAATCGAGTAGATCAACTACATGCAACTTGTTGCTTGAACTGCGAAAATAAAATTAATGAGAGATGCATTCTCTAGTTTCAGTTTCGTTTCTGTAGAACCGGGAAACTGCGCTGAGAGTTGAAAGGTTGTGACCCTAGTTCATTTCTGAGGTTTTGCTTACGCACCCTAAGCTAGACTACGACATGATATTTTTAGACTGACCGACATCATTTGCATAAACTCCTCCCACCCAGTGGTACGTAGCATAATCGCTTTTCTCAAACGTGCTAGCCCTCACACCGAGAACGTAACTGTTATGTAAGGGTTACATGATGACTGCCAGCGATGCTCTAATGCTACCAGTACTGACGACGCATACAAAAGACAAATTTACGCTAACGACAGGTCTTTAGGTTATCGTTAGGGGGGACTTTTTAAAGAGAGCTAACGATCACGTTAACGATAGGTTCAGGCCTGCCCTATATTTTTTACGATCGCTTTGATGGACTTAGGTGACGAACACTTTCCAATCGTTTTGGTAACCATGGAATTTTTTTTCTCTCCCAATATGGTGGCTTTGGGAGCGTTTGCAAAAGACAGACTTAATGCACTTTTTTTTATTCTTTAAATATACGTTGTAATAAATCTAGATGTAGAAAAGAGTTGAATAAAAACTATTGTCTATTTATTACTCAGCTGCAATTAGCGGAAAATGATCAATTGTGAGTGAATGGTTAAATTAAAAAAAAAAGGATGGAAAGGAAAAAAATCTATCGACAATACTATGAGTTCAGTTACTGAAGTCTTAGATCTACAGAAGTGATCTGAAATGTAGACTAGCCTAGACTTAGATCTAGATTGAAAACTCGATCTTGTCAAGTGCAGTAACCAAAAAAAAAAAAAAGATTGCAAGTTAAATGTTTTGCAAACATGATCTGCAAACAATACAGAATCTAGGAATTATTTGGAAGTGGTGAATGATGTATAGACTAAACCTATATGTAGTTTAGGTTTAATCGTCGTCACATATACCAGTAAGCCACGAAAAAGAATTTCGTTACAAGATGGTATCACTAAACCTATACAGAGAGAGAGAGAGAGAGAGAGAGAGAGAGAGAGAGAGAGAGAGAGAGAGAGAGAGAGAGAGAGAGAGAGAGAGAGAGAGAGAGAGAGAGAGAGAGAGAGAGAGAGAAAGAGAGAGAAATGTTGGCTTTATTCATTTATCAAGGCTGAGCAATTGCAATCAAACTCAAACTACTTGAAATAAAGTTGAATGCATTTGTCGATTCTGTACAGTTGCAGACTCGTGCAGACTATGGCTACAGTATTAATTTAATGAAAATTCCTAGATTTTCAACTACTCTCTTTCTCTCTCTCCCTCCCCCTCTCTCTCTCTCTCTCTCTCTCTCTCTCTCTCTCTCTCTCTCTTATTTTCTCTCTCTTTATTTCTCTTGTTTCTCTCTCTAAATGCACGATCGTACATATCATCAAAGTAAAGAGGAAAGAAAGGAAGAGAGACAGGAAGACAGAAAAAGTGAGAGAGAGGCAGGCAGACAAACTTACTGACAGAGGGCAAGATAGTAAGGTTTTCTTTGCAAAGTCTCATTTTCCAGTAGCAATTAGCATACATGTGACACTGATCTATGTATTAAAAATTGTGTCTCAAAATTCAACGCTGGCATTTTCCAAATTCAAATGGAAGTAGGCATATACATTCATGATTGAAATCATGAAAAGAGAAGTACATGGTTTATTTAGTGGTGATTCCACAAACCAGTTTTCAAAATGCAGGAGTTCCACAGCTCTTGAGATTATATTCTTTTGATTTTTCTCTGCAGAAAATGTTTTGAATGCGACTTTGTTAATGATGTCGTTAGAAATTCTTTTGAATACGTCGTAAATAACGATATCGTTATAAAGACAGGTCGCTAATTTTACGTGTGCGTTAACTCCAAAATGTTTTGAATACGGGCACTGAATACTAGCCTGGACTAGGTGGAATCGCGCTATCAAGAGTGTGTTTCCACTGCTCCACTGCATGCTCACACAATTACATTACATAACAATCACATGATCCGAGACAGTCTTACCAGCGGCAGCAGATTTCACTGGTCCAAACAGCTGACCAGACTGACCAGGCCTTACGCTCGCTTGCGGATTCCGATATTCTATTTTATATGAGGCGGGCGGGTGGCCAAAGAACGATAGCCCGTTGCGATAAGCACAATAACATTCTAAAAGGAAAAGTGTGATGTCACTGCTTGTTCTAAATAACGTGGAACAAAGGAGATAACGTTTAATCCTGTCCAGCAGTTCCACTGTTTAAATCAGGTAGCTTTCTTCATATCAACGTAATTCCTTAAGCCTAATAAAAGAAAAATCGTCCCAAGTGACTTAAATATAGGATAGTGATGTTGTCATGAAATTTCTCTCCATTAAGAAAGTGATCCAGAACTTTGACTAACAATTTTTGTGGAAAAAAATATTACTTAATAATATATATATATATATATATCCACAGAATTATGTATTACACGCACAACACAAAAACGAAAAAAGAAAAAAAATAGAGGCGGGTAACAAAAAAAAAAAAAAAAAAAAAGGGGGGGGGGGGAGGGGGGGAGGGGCCAGAGAGACATTTTACAGGAAAGCAATATTTGCTTGTACAGGTTGTATTTGTGTTTCTAGGTGGTGACGTATGCGAATACATTGAATGCGTTTAACTTTCAGGACACCAGTCTGCGCAATGATTTCAATCATTTCAATCTCTTATGATTCCAGCTTTATTACATCCCTTTTGAAACGGCTTTTTTTTATATAGCATCCGAAACCTCCGAAACCTATTTTTTTTTGTTCAGACCAAAATCATTTATATTATTAAGAATAAAAAAAATAGTGTATGAGTAACAAACAAAAACTGTTAATTTTTAATATTATTTTTTTTTAAATTGTCATATAGCCTCAATCAAAGGAAACGATAATTAAGTCCATTTAGCATTCCTTTGATTTGTTAAATCAAGATCAAGTATTCTTGATTATTCCAAAGACAAACTAAGAAAAAAATGTTGCCTGTTATGTCCTTTGATGGTTAATAAATGCGCATAATGCAAATAACTCCAAGAAAACTGTTTCACCACAGCAGGGAAGGTGGTCGGTAAGGTGTTGAGTTCTTGGTTCCGCCAATGCTTTTAAGATCAAAGAAGAAAAGCAGTAGCAAAAAGAATCATCTATAAATAAGACATTTTACAAAATGGCTAGAGACCATTTTTCTCCCCCAAAATGTCTTATTTTCTTTTACGGATCGTGGCAGTTGCATAACCTACAGCATAGCCGTGAAGAGATTCTGAAAAATTGTTTTAGCTTCATATGTTTATTAGTAAAAGTATATATATATATATATATATATATATATATATATATATATATATACACACACACACACACACACATATATATATATATATATATATATATATATATAAGATCTTACCTTAAATTCTCTTCACATATCTCTCTCTCTCTCTCTCTCTCTCTCTCTCTCTCTCTCTCTCTCTCTCTCTTTTCTCTTCTCTTCTCTTCCTTATATTTTTTTATTCCCTCTTCGACTGTCTGTATGTCTCTCTGACTGTCTCGCTCTCATTTTTTTTTTTTTATTTCTCTTACGTCTGTTTGTCTGTCTCTCCAGCTGCGTCTCTAACTCTCAAAATCATCAATTGAATTATGGGCCTAGACAACGACATACAGTATCATTTCTATCATCCGTGTATCATATATCTATATGTGCGTGTCTCCTTTTTTTTTTTTTTGTAATATATCTACAAACATAGTCTAGCTAAAATAATATCTCACATTGCCTACACATAAAAGCGGATCCTCCTAGATCCTAGTCATGCCTGAATGTTTTTATGATCAAAACCATCTGGCAAGTCTATAACAGTCAAAGTTAATGAGAACTCCTTTAAGGTATGTTTCACGAAACATTTGCAGCT
>JAWDGP010004466.1:925000-947500 GCA_033675545.1 Elysia crispata
AATTTTCCTAAGCACAGCAATCTCTCTTGAAAGTAACCAATTTCATTTGCCCTGAGAGGCAAAAATATTGACATGTTTTGCTTTTCGCGGAATTTCGTACAGTCTGATTTACAATAATTTTCATGAATTTTCATCAGGACTTGTAATTCAATAGCGTATACGAGCAAGCTGTAAATTGTGAATTTTTCGATTAACGTGACTCAGAAAATTTCGCGTTGTTTTTCAACGCGATAAGCGCGTGCTTTCCTGCTTGATTTTCCATAACGGAGTACATTTCACAAAAGAAGCAAAAACACTTACATGGAAAAACAGTTTTAAAAACAAGAACGAGGAAAAAGCGAGGGACAAAATGACGATATCTGACTCAACGCCCCTTTTCGGGGATCCGGATAAACAGAAGAACGGGCACCGAGGCAAGCAACCAAAGTACTACTACAGTCAAGAGAGTGAGTTCTGTGTTGTTGTTTTTTCTTTTCTCATCTAAACTCATAACATTTTAGATAAGACTTATTAAGAGTGATGGGAAAAAAAAAGAGATAAAGAGATAGGTTTTACGGAAAAAGAAAAAGATAAACGGGATTGAAAGTAAGAAGACTGGGCCAGTGACTGTTGAATGCTGCTGAGTCATAACAAATATTAAAAAAAATGCTTTTTCAAAATAATTAAAAAAAACCAAACCCGAACAAAGAAATACCTCTCACCACTAAACATTAGACTGCACCCACTCATACTTACACACGCACATATTCTGCTTATCTTTTTGTCTTTTTAGGTTTGCTGTTTCAGTGTCTGTCTAATTCTCTCACTCTCTGTGCAGAGCTTTTATAATTCCCCAAAAATGATTTAAGCCAAAGGTAAAAAAAAAAATTTTTTTTTCAAAATGAAAGCTGATAAGCTCAGTCTTCACACCGTTCAATAATGCACATGTGTAGGTTGCGGCACTCACTCTGTAATCAACTGCGCCGAGCCCGAGGTTTGGATCCCGGTTTTCTAAGTCAAGTGTTGTCTCGTCGAGACATTGACAAAATAACTGAGAACAGAATAAATTGCCTCACCTTGCCTGGAGTTGAACTAAGCATTCGAGTATACACAAGGAAAGTAACAATACATTTTAGCGACGCGCCGTCTCTTACAACAGTTCTATTGAGATACTCGTTTTTAACAATTGTTTTTCAATAAAGTAAGTCATTTGGATGGGTATTGGCTTGTTGGAAAATTTCTGTGCAACTTAAGGTGATTTAACATTACAATACCTAAATTTATTTTAAGCTTTTTTTTTATTTGTAAAATAAATAAAAAAAAAAAAAAAAAAAAAAAAAAGACGAAGAGACAAGATGTCTTTTTTTGTTATTAAATGCAGCTGTTTCGTACAATGTTCAGATGCAAGCATAACTATATTCAAAATTTTGTTTATATTAATTTAAAGTGCAAAGATATGCGCAAAAGCACACATAATTTTCATAATCGAAATAAAAAAGTGGCATAGAATCACACTGAATTGACAGTAAGTGTTGTTTATCTGGTTTTTCGTTTTGTTTTGTAAGCTAAAAAAGTGGGCTAATCATGTCAAATTCAAATCTATCAAATTTATAGATTACTATAAACCTTCATTATCATGTATGTTTAAATGAATGCGCAGCTAAAAATTCCTGAAAGAGCGCCTTTAGGCATTTTTTAAAGGAATTTATAGCCTTCAAATAAACATTTAAAAGGATCATAAAATGGGTTTGGAAAGCGCAGAATAAAATAGATTCTACATAATTTACGTTTTTCTAAAACCAAGGTATAAGGCTGGTTGGATAGTATCCAATTTTACCACCAAGTTGATCAAGCCAGATGAAGTAGATTTTACATATTTTACGATTTTTTTTTTTTAATTTCCCAACAACTCTTACAAGGAGACAGTGGTTCTAAAACCAAGGTATAAGGCTGGTTGGGTGGTATCCAATCTTACCACCAGATTGATCAAGCCTGGGATTGAACCTACAGCCTCCATATTGATCAACGGGCAAAATGTATGCAATGGATGGGGAGAAAAACAACAAACAAGCAAACAAACAACAAAAGTGGGGCACGTCCTATGGCAAAATAATAACTTTTTTAAAATTCAGATTTACTAGTCAATTTGTATAATTTTTAAAATCCTTTCACACTAAAAGTAAAAGCGTCATTGTCTCATATTTTTTTTTTTGCCGCGCATTACAGATAAATTGTAGATCACTTATAAATGAGACAGTTGGTTATTTTAATGTTAAATTAAATTTTTTTCCTGAAGTATGAATGAATAACATTTAATAGAGTGTGAGCAAAAACGATATAATTTTTGACACACTAACGCCAACCTAAAAACTGGATTTTGTTATGTCATAATGCATTTGCGAAAGCTCTAATAATTTTAATTTGTCATGGGTGACCATATCAGATACTGAAGGAAAAAATAATTGCATATCTTGTCCTTGACTGATTTACCTTTACTCGAAATAGAACAGTTTGTGATCTATCTTGGTGCATAGTGAGAACGTTTTTTTTTAAACAAATTTAAAATAATATTAAAAAAATTGTACAGTATAGACTTTGCAGAATTAAAGAGTAAAAATCGAGGCGAAAAAAAGAAAACAACGACAACCCCCCCAAAAAAAATTGTCAAGTGTATCTGGGAGATTCATACTTACATGATTAAGTATTGATATGCTGGAAAAATAGTCATGACGTTACTTCAGCCCAATAAAGCATAGTTACTAATGGTAAACTTTCTTTCGTTGATCAATGGTCTCTCAAGGCCGAAGAAGAAAAGGTGTAACAGCTTAAGACACACTGAATGAAGGCCTCCTGAGATAACCATAGGAGTTTCGGCCGATTAGACATGATAAAAGACGAGCTCTTGTTGTAAAGAACCAGAAGTAACGTAAATTTTTTTCTCTCTCTTTTTTAAAGATAAAAGTCAGGAGGATGGACCAAAATTAGGTCATAAAAAACCGGAAATTAAACAGTAACATAAGCGTCACGAATGTTCTATCAAGCTTGTTCAGTGGCACGCATCCAGTGGATAAGTATGTCAAAACATGGAAAAAAAAAAGATTTAAACTGGTCTATGTGCCATCTAAAATACCATTCCGGTTTAACCTTTCCCATTTCCCTAGATGCAGAACTTTTGGCGAAGGAAATGAAAGGAAGTTTTGATAAGTTTTCGGAGACCATCCCATTTGCTCCGCATTTCCTGAGAGAAAGAGAGAGTGAAATAGATTGATAGTAAGATAGATAGAAAGAGAGCAGGATAGATAGATAAATAGAGAGATTTAATAGAGAGAGAGAACGAGATAGAGAGAGAGAGGGGAGAGAGAGAAAGAGAGAGAGCGAGAGATAGATAGATAGATAGATAGAGAGAGAGAGAGAGAGAGAGAGAGAGAGAGAGAGAGAGAGAGAGAGAGAGAGAGAGAGAGAGAGAGAGAGAGAGAGAGAGAGAGATTGGATTTGCAATGATCTGAGCACATAAAAGTTTGAGACAGAGAAAAAGAGTAAGCTATCCAGATATGGTTAACTGAAATCCTTAAAAATATCAAGAACTTAAGAGAGTTATCACCATTTGGAATTAGAATTAAAATCAAATAACGCACTTTATGTCCTAGGTTTACATTTGTTGTACTGAAAAACAGCTTTTCTTCAAACATGTTTTTCAATTCTATTTAAAGATCCTTCTGAACGCCATACAAATACAAATAAAAAGTGCCCAAAAGTGCTTTGCATTGCGGAAATTGCTATTTTACTTGGCATTTGAAAAGATCTATTAAAAGTTGAGATTTTAAAAATTTGGTAGGTATAAAATTTTGGGAAGTGGCTAATAAGCATAATACAGGTGGTTGTAAGTCCAACCTACAGTTGCTTTTTCTAACTTCTTGTCCAATCAAAAAAATTTTTTTATATAATCCGCGATTTAACTTGCCCATCGTGAAAATCATTTGCAATTATAATTATAGTTTATACGCAGTAGAGGCTAAACTCTACAATCATAAGGGACAAAACTCACTAAAACGGTTTGCTGTACTTTTTTGTATTTATCTCCCCACATAAAGTTAATAAAGTCTGAATGATACCTTCCTATTTTTCAAGGTTCAAAATTGACGCATTTTTAGTTCAGGCAACTTGGTCAAGTAATCCGAGTATTTTTATAATAATGTAAAAAACTTCAACACACGAAGCTCTAGAAAGATGGAAATGTTAAGTCTAAGACTCGGTGAAAACCTTTTCTTTATAATTGTGAATCTTGAAATGTAAAAAGGCCGTACAATGAGCTGTGCCATTTTACAAAGTATGACCTAAACAGCATGTAAACTTAAGACCTAATTAAGACAGGTCATTCTGCACATTCCAAATCTTAAAGATCCTCTAATTATTGTATGTAAGATTACGTAATAACAAAGTGCCAATAGGTACACTGCCGTAACGGAATTCATTTAATTTGTACTTACACGATAATGAATATTTAACACACACACACACACATATATTAATCTTTAAATAGGACAGGATTTTACAAAATGAGCTAACGTTAACTATTTCTATCGAGAGCTGCGATGTTTCCTTAGTCACTCGGTCAAGTTGTTTTATACGTAAAGCCAATAATTATAGCTCCCGTGTAAGTGTTGTTGTTGTCCATAAGTACTGGATTGACTCAACGCAGAAAAGAGTGAGTGGGATTTAAAGTCTATGACGAAATTGAAGTAGGTGTACTGTCACCTTTCAAAAAATCAATGACTTGGCGCGGGTCACACCCAAGCTGGACATAGGGATGGTCACTGGTCAGGTCACATGATTCATTTTTTAATCTGACTAGCGCAAACAAAGACTCAGGCGCGAGCACCGTTGCTTACTACAGACCTCTGCCTGATTGGATAGAGCTGATGACAGTTTCAACTTAGAGAGAGAGAGAAAGAGAGAGAGAAAGAGACAGAGAGGGAGAGAGAGAGAAAGAGAGAGAGAGGGAGAGGGGAGAGAGAAAGAGAGAGAGAGGGAGAGAGAGAAAGAGAGAGAGAAAAAAAGAGAGAGAAAGAGAGAGAGAGAAAGAGAGAGAGAAAGAGAGACAGATAGAGAAAGAGATAGAGAGAAAGAGAGACAGATAGAGAGAGATAGAGAGAGAAAGAGAGAGAGAAAGGGATAAAGAGAAAGAGAGAGAGAGAATGAGAGACACACACTCAGAGAGAGAGAGACAGAAACACAGACAGAGATAGAGAGAGAGAAAGAGAGAGACAGAGACAGATACACAGAGAGCGAAGGAGAGGCAGAGAGAGGGAGAGGCAAAACAGACAGACAGACTGACAATAGGTCAAGCAGAGAGAGAGAGAGAGAGAGAGAGATAGATAGATAGATAGATAGATAGATAGAAAGAGAGAGAGAGAGAAAGAGATAGATAGATAGATAGATAAATAGATAGATAGATAGATAGATAGATAGATAGATAGATAGATAGATATATATATATATAGAGAGAGAAAGAGATAGATAGATAGATAGATAAATAGATAGATAGATAGATAGATAGATAGATAGAGAGAGAGAGAGAGAGAG
Source organism: Elysia crispata (assembly GCA_033675545.1). Lineage (NCBI taxonomy): Eukaryota > Metazoa > Mollusca > Gastropoda > Plakobranchidae > Elysia > Elysia crispata. Next base: position 930,563 of record JAWDGP010004466.1, read on the forward strand.
AGAGAGAGAGAGAGAGAGAGAGAGAGAGAGAGAGAGAGAGAGAGAGAGAGAGATGTTGATAGTTCGGATAAGACTCAGATCCTTAGATTCGAATAACGCTATATATTTTTTGATGAAGGTTTTTAGCACCTCGTTTTTCTTTTCCGGCAAAAATAAAGGAAAAGCTTCTTTGATAACACTTAATAGCACGGATCACATTTGTCCATATTTAAAGAAGCAACCAACCAATCCAAACATCACTTATCACTTTGGCCCTAATTAAAAAAAGCAACCAATTAATCCAAATAGCACGGATCACCTTGGCCCAAATTAAAAAAAATTAACCAATTAATAAAAAAAAAATACAGCTTGCAATCATAATATTAAACCAAAGGAAAAATAAGACTTTCAGAATGGATCAAGAGTGAATTACAGACGGTACTACGTTGCCTTAGGCGACGCTCTCTCAGCGGAAGAATCTAGGGGCAATCATTTTGACATTATAGATTTAGATCTAAAGTCCAGTTACCGAACCGTTCGTATTGACACTATGACAATCACAGAATGCAGTCCACCCTTGAATCATAATTATCTCAGTTAATTAGCCTGACAGACATACAAGCTATCATTTCGTTCAAATTTTGCTGGAATAATTATTACTGTTCACATATGGAAAAAAAGGAAATTTAAGACTTGAATGCTTGAATAAGCATTGCCAGAGTTATTTTATTTAACCTTCTCCGGTATTTGTATTTAATACGAGGGCTTTTTCAGAAATAACCGAAAAATGCCCATTGCTCAGCAACTAGTGGAGCTTTTTTAATTCTGTAAACGACATGATATTCCTTATTTCCTTACGGATGTTCCCAGAAATTATGAAGTGCATCATTTTGCACAATGAATGTCTAGACGATTTTAAAGATGGCGGCCCACCTTGAAACTTGGTCAAAGGAGGAAATCAGAGCTGTCATACGTTTTTTGAACGCCAAAAGTCTGAATTCTACCGAAATTCATAAAGAACTTCAGAGTGTATATGGTGAGCATGTTATAAGCCGTACACAAGTCTATCACTAGTGTAATTTGTTTGAAGCCGGCCATTCCGACTTGACAGACAGGGAAGGGAGAGGGCGTTCGATAACTGCGACGTCAGAAGACAATGTGAAGCGAGTTTATGAGCTTATTCGTCAAGACAGGAGGTTGAAACGTCATGAAATCTCAAGCAGTCTTGAAATTTCGGAAACTACTGCCCATAGAATTGTATTTGATGAACTTGGCTACAGAAAAGTCAGCGCAAGATGGGTTCCTAAGCAATTGACAGACAATCATAAAGAACAAAGATTGGACATCTGCAGGGAACTTTTGAGAAGAAGCAAGAGCTCACGCAGGGTTCACAGGCATACTGCCAACGCCGGCGGAGACTTTCTAGGCTACGATGTGACTTTTCTTGACAGCTTAGTCACCGGTGATGAGACTTGGTTGCACCATTGCACCCCAGAAACAAAGCAAGATTCGATGACATGGAAACATCCATCCTCACCTGTCGCGAAGAAATTCAAAGTCATGCGGTCAGCAAAGAAAATAATGGGAACTGTTTTCTGGGACAGTCGTGGTGTTCTTCTGTTCGAAACCTTACAACCTGGAGAAACAATCAATGCTGCAAGGTACTGCCAAACTCTTGACAAGCTTAGGGAGGCCATTCGCAGAAAGCACCCAGGGCAGTTGACCAACGGGGTCATTTTGCAACACGACAACGCTACACCCCACACAGCACGAGTGACGCAAGGTTGGCTAGAGAAATATGGATGGGAGATTTTGCTACACCCACTAGACAGTCCAGACCTCGCACCATCTGATTATCACCTCTTTGGACCACTGAAACGTGAGCTGGCAGGAAAGCGCTTTGATGACGATGAAGAGCTTGTTGAAAATGTGCGGAAATGGCTACAAAACCTTGACGGAAGTTTCTTCCGAGAGGGTATCTATTCCATGGTGCGGCGTTGGCAGAAGTGTGTTGACAGACTTGGCTGTTACGTAGAGAAATGAAGGACGAGTCAAGGTATGAACACGTGCAAGAATTTTGTTGATAGCATAAAAAACGCGGATTTTACAGGCATTTTTCGGTTAATTATGAAAGAGCCCTCGTAGTTTCAGTATGACTGTATTGATTATGATCTCAAGTACCAGAAAATCTCTGGAATGTTTGTTGTAGGTTGCGGTTCAGGCCGTTACAATAGGTACCAGCCTCCGAGTGGTATCGCTCACTATCCTCCTACTTTCTCTCTATCTTCATGTATCTCTATCATCCCTCTCTGTTTAAATATTGATCATTCAATTAACACATTAGCCTGCTTAGAAACCTACGTATGACAGAGGTTTAGGGTGACAAAACTGTTGATGTTCTTTTTATCAAATAATACGGAAAACAAAGAGATTTTATAGAATAACTTTGGTCAATGTCCGTTAGGACCAGCCTGTATGTAAATAATGTAGGCGACCTGAATCGAACAAAACCAGCTTGTGGTGGCCAAAGGTAAAATTGGTTTCATCCGTTTGGTTCGAATAGTTATAGAAATGTATGTCTGTTCAACCTGAGCCTGAATTTTTATTACAGGCTGGCGGATCTATTGCTGTGAGGAATTTTTTTTTTGGATTTAATTTCTTCACATGGGATAGGAATAGATCTATTTCTCTTAATAATCTAGGAACGGAGAGCAGAAAGAATCACCGTGGTTCGTATTTGGATGTAATCAAATAACAGTCTGGGGAACTTTATGCTTTGCATAGTCATTGCGCCTTTCCGTTATTGGAGACAGCTTGAACGCATGTTGTGTAAAGTATGATTTAAAGATATATATATATATATACACACACACATGTGATTTCATACCTTGTTAACTTGAAGCTTCGTGTCAATTTAAAATTTGTAGATTTTTTTTTCAGTAATAAACATAATACTATTTTGACAAAAAAAATAAAAATAAATATGATGATGATGATGATGATAGTAACGATAATAATAATAACAATGATAATAATAATAATAATCATAATAATAATAATAATGATAATAATAATAATAATAATAATAATAATAATAATAATAATAATAATAATAATAATAATAATAATAATAATAATAATAATAATAATAATAATAATAATAATAATAATAATAATAATAATAATAATAATAATAATAATAATAATAATAATAATAATAATAATAATAATAATAATAATAATAATAATAATAATAATAATAATAATAATAATAATAATAATAATAATAATAATAGTAATAATAATAAAAACAAAAACAACATAAAAAAATAACTTTATTAAAACCGCTGTAGTCGTCAGGGTACAGCACAGCTGTTGTAGTATTTTCTGGATGTGAACAATCTACAAACAATGCTTCTCGTAATTATTAGCAAGTGGTTTCAGTGAAAAAAATGATAATTATAGACCACGGGATGCGAATTTATAAAGAGTTGCGCTCCTTAGTTAGAAACCATGAGTTTTGTTGACGTATCTAGCAATTATAGTGTCTGAATTGTGGAAGACAAAAGATGCGAAATAGTTACAATATACAATACTGAGAACTGATGACCTTCGAAATATTACTGATTGTTGAACAGAAATCATGGCTTCTGACAAGGGAGGATAACTCTTTATGAAATCAGACCTTCTATAATCAACATTTGTTTCATAAACATTATAAAAAGAAAAACATATTAATATTATGCTCTGTTTTAATGAAGTGTTTTAAAAATCTATTACCAATTCTTACCACATCTAAATCTAGTTGCATTTTAACTATAAAGGTAGGGAAGTAATTCGGAATCATTCTCAACCGGTTATTTGAAAAGAAAAAAAAACAAAAGAAAAAAAAAAAACAACAACCCCAAAACAATACATAAAGGCTTCTTTAATGGATTAGGATAACTTAAAGGTAAGAAAATGGTTTATATAATGACACAAACTTAGTGAAAAAAAATCGCAATTCTTCTTGTGGAGCCAGGTTCCGCCTTTGAATCAACGAGTAGATTTACATTTAAATGATAAAACTAACTATCAAGTTGTCCTTTGCCTGTTACAAGATCTAGATGCATTTTCACTTTATTTTGCACGCTTCCCTCATCATTATTACTTTCTCCTTCATTGATAGAGGTTCCTAGACGATCTAGACCTCTCTAGATGATTTAAAAAGTTTTTCTTGAAGAACCACATTATGAAACAGAAAGTAGGAAGCTAGAAACGAAACTACAACATTTCGGGAAGTGTGAGAAATCTTTGTGTATAAGTACAGCTTAGATTAAAATCATAACTTAAAGGTTTAGTGAGCGATTATGAGGGTCTTGGATTGATATTGATGTATTGATGACATAGCGTACATATAGGGATCTTCTTCTTTAACTTCTAAACATTGTTAGAACAGACAAAAAACAAAAAACAAACAAACAACAAAACATTTTATGAATAAAAAAATAATTAGACAAAATTCAAAAAAGTCCTGAAACTTCGCCATATAGACACTCTCAGCATCGATTTAATTGATTTCTTGTTTCAATGAATAATTTCATAAAAACAAAACAAGATCCTCCGCCATAGAGGCACTCTCGGTATCACCTACTCAACCGACACTGTATTGACGAAGTACCCTAGTCGCCGGTTCCTCTAAGGAGGACAAAGCTTCCCCGCTTAAAGCATCTATTCTCCAATGTATTCCAAGTGTATTATGGGAGGAGCCACACCAGACCCAAGGCATACATGACGTCATAGCGTGTGGACCTTGACCGTTTTTCGGGTCTTAACACCGTTAGGGATTAGAGCCAGTTCTTGGTTCGTTACCTCACCAAGCATATCGTCTAATAGCAATTGAAGGGCTTTATATAGTAACCTATTGGAATATCCAATTCGATGCAGTTTACTTAGTGTGCATTTTGATGTAATGTACTAATTAATTTAATTAATTAAATTGTTTAAAGCTGTTAAATTTGACTAAAATGGGATTTCGTTTATCTCAATTAAATAAATGGTTTTGTGACATTTACTCATGGTTTCTCCATAACAAAAAATTTCACCCTCTCTAACATTGCTGCTAAAAACAAGTAACATAAGGTAACAATGGCCGTTAATGTGTTTACATCAGTGAACTTTTTTACGATACGAACGAACTACTGATTACTAGTAAGGTTGTCTCCCTCCCTCGCCAGGATATTGGAAAAGTGAGAAAGGTTGCTTTCTTTTATCTTTTCCAACTAAATATCTAGTTCTGTAGCCTATGTCTGCAAACATTCTCTGAGTTGGGCCTAACACTAATGTCAAGAAAGTGTTTGGTCCCTGTTTTAACTTTACCTTGTCATTTTCAAATTCTCTTTCCAACCATTTTGTTATTTATGAAGCCTCAAAAAGAAAAGTCTCTTAGTCTCAAGAGAAACTGAAAATTTCCGTTCTTATCTCTCTCTCTCTCTCTCTCTCTCTCTCTCTCTCTCTCTCTCTCTCTCTCTCTCTCTTACTGGCAGTTTCATTTGTCTGTCATTCTATATTGAACGGTTATTGCGCCTGACTGCAACTTTTTCTATTTCCTACTGTGTCGTATTGTTTTAACTGAACCAGCAGTTTGCGATAATTTCTTTCACTTTATCTCTCTCTCTCTCTTTCTCTCTCTCTCTCTCTCTCTCTCTCTCTCTCTCTCTCTCTCTCTCTCTTTCTCTCTCTCTCTCTCTCTGGCTCTCTAGATATATTGTAAAGACACAAACATAATGAAATATGTGTTGGTATATACTACTCTGTTTGTCTGTTCATACACTTTCTTCTTCATTACAACCATCATTTATCATAACTTAGCATAAATAGTGCGTTCCTAATCAGTTCTAAAAAAATACCTTAAGTCATTACCTCTACTTTCATGTGAGATGGTGGCTATTTTCTGGCTTGCATCATAAAGTAACATATAATATTACACTACTTGACTTCAAATCTCTTGATATTGTTTGTGAATCTATAAGTTTATAACTCACGATTACATACATGCTACATCATTTTAATAACAGAAAGATGTGCTTAGATAAAGATCTTCAAAAGGATCAATATGTTATCACAGTAGGATTCGATTCTAAAAGATCCGAGGCATTTCTTAGAAAATTAATGGACTTAAGACTCTCAATCAGAGACTAAACATTATAACAAATAGAGTTAACAAATGTGTTTCTCTGTCTCTCTCGCTCTCTCTCCTTCTCTGTTTCACTCACTCTCTCTCTCTCTCTCTCTCTCTCTCTCTCTTCTCTCTCATTCTCTCTCCATCTCTCTCATCATTCTCATTCATTTGTCTGTCATTCTATATTGAACGGTTATTACGCCAGACTGCAACTTTGTCTATTTCCTACAAATGTGTCGTATTGTTTTAACTGAACCAGCAGTTTGCGATAATTTCTTTCACTTTATCTCTCTCTCTCTCTCTCTCTCTCTCTCTCTCTCTCTCTCTCTCTCTCTCTCTCTCTCTCTCTCTCTCTCTCTCTCTCTCTCTCTGGCTCTCTAGATATATTGTAAAGACACAAACATAATGAAATATGTGTTGGTATATACTACTCTGTTTGTCTGTTCATACACCTTCTTCTTCATTACAACCATCATTTATCATAACTTAGCATAAATAGTGCGTTCCTAATCGGTTTTAAAAAAATACCTTAAGTCATTACCTCTATTTTCATGTGAGATGGTGGCTATTTTCTGGCTTGCATCATAAAGTAACATATAATATTACACTACTTGACTTCAAATCTCTTGATATTGTTTGTGAATCTATAAGTTTATAACTCACGATTACATACATGCTACATCATTTTAATAACAGAAAGATGTGCTTAGATAAAGATCTTCAAAAGGATCAATATGTTATCACAGTAGGATTCGATTCTAAAAGATCCGAGGCATTTCTTAGAAAATTAATGGACTTAAGACTCTCAATCAGAGACTAAACATTATAACAAATAGAGTTAACAAATGTGTTTCTCTGTCTCTCTCGCTCTCTCTCTCTCTTCTCTCTCATTCTCTCTCCATCTCTCTCATCATTCTCATTCGTTTTATAGACAAATATTTCTGCTGATGTACGCAAGCTCTAATGCGGATCTAGATGAAGCTTATTTATCACACACAAAAAAAAGCCAACCCAAACAATCTCGGCAGCAGATGGTTGCCTATTGTTTATGTACAGTTCAGATTTATAGCATAAGACAATCGCCCAACATGCACATTTAGTGAGGATTGTTGCGTCAATTTTTATCTTTGCTGCGTTCCGCAGCGCCGAGGAGCTTTTTTAGAGATTATATAGAAAAAATTGCGATCTAATCCTAACCAAGGGGTTTCTGCTGTACGAGTCGCATCTCATCTAGCCAACCGACCCCATATTTGTCGGAGCAAAAAAACAACAACCAAAAAACCAACAACAAAAAAACAAACTCCGCGATTGAGCGGTCAGTTCGAAAATAGCGTTTTGACAGCTGGCTTCTCCTCACATACAAATATGAAGTTTCAATTATCGATGTATTCAACTCGTTTTGAAAGAAATGTTTAGTTATGATTAGTTTACTTCCATGTGACTGAAATACATTTAATTTTGATACAGCTTTTAAATGGCTGTCTTATTTCGATATAAGGGTAGTTACTCCAACCAAGTGAGATTGAAGAATAACAACTCTTTGGTTTTGAGTTTCAGGTTAATTTTTGTATGTCTTGGAAGGTAAAAATATCCACTAAAAAATACAAAGACTAACACATTACATCATACCATGACCAATATTGCATCACAATCAGATCTCCATTTAGATGGCATTTAAAATAATATTGTCAATAGCAAATCTAATGAATGCATTTACATAGATAATTATCTGCTTCTTTTATTTCGGGAAAAATCGAATGGGGAATAGCGGTATGATTAGGCTTTGATGTGTCCATGAAATATTTTGCCACAAGAGGCAGCTCTCCAAACTCCAGTCAAAAAAAAACCAGATTTTTTTTTTTTTAAATCTCGATAATGTAGCAGTGAAATTGTTAGTGAAATGTAGCAAATTAAAACTAAAAATTATTATTTGTACATATCTCTCTCGGTATATTTCCTTCGATCCTTTATCACACAGCGTTATTGGAAACTAACTGTTGCAGTAGTAGGATGTTTAAACTGGAAACAAAACAATTTCAGAAACCATTCCTAGCAAAGCTTTGAAAACCCCATTTTGTAGATTTTCTTCATATATTTTCCCTCAAAATATATTTAATCATAGCTCTACATTCACATTGACGCATAGCCTATCTGACAGTATCTTGACTTACATCAAGAAATATCCCATGTATCTTGATTGGGATCAAGAAATGTCGCATGCATCTTGAATGGAATCAATTATCTTGACTGTGATCAAGAAATGTCACAAGTATCTTGACTGTGATCAAGAAATGTCACATGCATCTTGAATGGAATCCAGAAATGTCACATGCATCTTGACTCTCATAAAAAAAAGTGTCATACGGATATTGACTGGCGTCAAGATATGTCACGTGAATCTTGACTAGGATCAAGTAATGTCACAAATAAGCTGTGTTCCTCGTCAATACACTTGCCAGTTGTAAAAAATTGGCCTAAAAATTAACGATAGTGATGGTACCAGCATCAATAACCATTATTGTCTATGGACCAGCAAAGTGATCCTTCAAATTAACACTTTATTTCCTACCAGTACACAATCAACCCTTTCAATGTGGTTATAATTAATCGAAACAACGCAATACCAAACTTTATCCGTATCCAATGCCGGTTGTTATTGGTGAAAGACAGAAACCAAAATAGTGTTTTGACTGGTACGGTTATGTATATTTCTTGCACGGATCTTTTAATGCTTTATTCTATCCTATTTTACTCAAGCTATAATTGTAGGATCCCAAAATGGTTAGCCTCGTGCAAAACCGCAAGCCCATCATGATGAGATTCCGAAATAATTGTTTGTCGAAGAATATGTGCAACTTTAAGTCTTTCTTTGAATTCGCGATATTTATACATCTAAAAAAAAAAACGTTTTCAACAAGGTAAATTTATATCATTGCACGTGCTCGGCGTTAATTATGCGAGTCGATTGCGAATTGCAAGCTTGCCTCGAAATTGCGAATTTTATCACAAGGGATGTACGAGCTTCCATGATTATAATTAGGTCTTGAGGTTGGGGTCACGTCAAATCATTTCTATTATTTTATTATCTTTTTAGATTGTTACTTACAAGATTTTTCCTTTCCCCCGCCTCACCACCACACACACACACACACAGAAACGGGGTAAGGAAACAGAATTATGACTGTGAAGTGGGATAAAGTCGATCCTCACGGTTTTCTACTGAGGCTTCCTAATATATAAGGCAAGGCATCGAATTGAACAAACTTTTGCATGTTTGAGTTAAAGTGATCTATTTCTTTTAACTTCTGGATTATAGTTAGGACAGAAATGTACTCAGAACGCACTTATAATTCAGCCTACAGGCCTACACAACAAAAATATATAACTGTCCTAACTCTGCCAAATAGTTAAATGATATAGCTCACTCTTACACTTAATCCAAAGGTTTGTTCACTTCGGTGACGTGGCCTGCATGTATTTTAGGAAGCCTCATATTCTACAAATTAAGAATGCTCTCCGCGCATTCCCTATCTCCACCCAATCCTCTTTCTTTTGACCTCTTCTTACATAAACATACGCATAAAATAAAAATTGTATGGAATGGCATCTTGCATCACATAATACAGGCACTTACACAATCCCAAGAATAAACCGAGTATTTATAGTATGAGTGCATGAATAAAATGTGTTTTTTTTTTTAACATGCATAACATCCCATGGGTTTAAGAATATATCAACGTGTAGTTTTAGAAAGTGTATAGGTGGTTCATTGATAGACACCGTGCAAGCTATTCAAACTCTTCTTAGATGGAAGATTGTAGAATGCGTGTAAATTGGGTTTTGTTTTACTACTCTAAACTTAGAGCAATGTATGGATAATCTTCAACTCGTTATTTAATTCTCCATGATGAAAGAACATAATATGAGCTACGAATCCATTTAATTAGCCGAAATATCTAGAGGTGAAAGAGTCTGTAAAATTCTCAACTTGATCATGTTTGCCCAATTTCGTACTGTAGAAAAAAAGATTCAAAAAAGAACAACAAACAGCAACAACACCAACAACAAAATCGACAATGGTTTGTGTTCCTATTGCTGTTTTCCTCTAAGCTTTAAATAGTAAATAAAATATCTTAAGGGTTTGAAAGATGAGTTGATAGGTACGAGATACATATTACATAAATCCTTTGGTGTTTCGCTAAAATTCGTTTTAACAGATCGCGTTTTTTAATTCATTAATTTGATTCTTTTTAGACTATGGTAAAATTTAGACCGAGTTAGTCAAAGATGCATCCTCAATTATCAAGGATGTACAAAAGGATTAATTCACTTTACCTTCCCAAACTATAAGAGGGTCATGATTTCCATCTAGTTATTACGACGTGATGCGACTCACCGAGAGGCGTGTTCTGGTTGATGCATCGGTGTAGTCGTCGTCACGAACGTATTCAGTAAAATCAGCCCATTAAGATTAATAACAACAGCTACTTACATTATGATCCTGTATACTTTATTGTTTTTGCTTTTATTTATAGTCATAATCGATGAACCAAACCCATAAAATAGATTTTATTAGTTATACTTAGAATGTTATACGTGCAACGCAAGTTTGTTTCACTAATGCTGTAAAAGGTGACTTTAACATAAGGTGAATGAGTCCTCAAAGGATATATTGACCACACGTGAAATAACCTTGAGCATGGCGTAAAAAGTTTAGGGCAACAGCTCAATTTTCTTGACATCATTGGCGCAGGGAATTTTACATACGCCCAAAATTTAGCAAAGATTCTCTGTGGTGACATCAAACAATGTCTCCAACGATAGCGGTAAGATTTGGGTCTCGCCCTCTCATCCCTATCATAATTATCACCGATGGGAAGTTAAACGCTAGAGCTGTCTAAAATCCTTTAAAAGTGTCGGTCCAAGCTAATGCATCTGTAGCGGCGGTAGCGGTGCTTTAAAAGCTAATACTCCCCAATTGGGACAGGTACCGTTTAAGTTAGCTGCGTGTTGCAGATGTAAGCAGTCGATGAATGAGTTTGGTATTTATTTTTTGTTGTTGTTGTTTTGTTGTTGTTGCCGTTGCTCTAATTATTCTTTTCCTTCTCCTTCCTTTTCTTTTTCATTTTATTATGACTGTTTGTAGACGAATTTATGAGGAAAAAAAACAGAGTACGGTCAGAACTATGTTGTGGGTTGGCTATATCAAACAATAGAGCAATCATGCCCTAGGCTGCGTGGTTGCTCTGCCGAAGGACTTGGCGTAACATCATGGTTTCACTAGAAGTTTATAGCGTTCTAATGAGTGCGTATGGAGGAAGAGGAGGAGGGTGGGACAAAGGGTTCTCCTGTGGTACAAGTTTTATGTATGAAACGATAATGCGGGTGTTATAAAATATAAAGTAAAAAGGATGGTGTGGAGAGTGAGGGGGAGGGAAGATAGACAGCTGGACAGTAATTGGATGCGAACACGCTATTCACATTTATTTATACCAGTTCTTGGTTTACGGAACTACGCATGTGTAGTACGCGTGTGAAAATTAAATACAGTACTAAAATTAATGCGTTTTCCAGTGTTTAACGGTTATCAACCTTGTCCATATACCGAGCATCAGAAATGGTGTGGATGCAGTAGGTTAGAGTTAGACTTCGGTGCTAACCCTCATCTTTTATACATGCTGTGTCAGTGGTACTCACGCATTTCGATTTAATACATTGTGCGGTTACGTGATGTGTTGTGAGCCTTTTACATGCAGCCGTGTCGTGATGTCAACTGTTCGTCGAACATAATTGGCATTTATAAAATACAGAGTAGTGACACTTCCTTTAGTCGCTCGACTGTATGATGGAAGTTTTTGTATTTCTCTCTAGCCTAACAGTGTTGTGAAAGTGTTGAATATTTCTTCTTTGAAAATTTCGACCCGCGGTTTTTTTTTTTCAGAGTTTTTTTTTTCGGATTCGATACCCTTGTAGTTCATGTGATTCAGATGTAAGTTTGGTTTTTTGAAATGAGAGTTTTTCTAAAATGTAGCAAGGTATTGTTTTTTTTTTAACCTTCTTGTGTATTAATCTTAACTATGTTTTTAATTCTAAGTTTTCTTATTCATCCGCCTTACTTTTCTCGTTTTTCATCTTATCTTTCTTGTTGGTCTTTCTGTATCTTATATTGCTTTTATAGTTCTGCTGATGTTGGTTTTTACTCTTGTTGTTGTTGTTGTTGTTGTTGTTGTTGTTGTTGTTGTTGTTGTTGTTGTTGTTGCTGTTGTTTATCTTATTCTTTTTCTTTTCTTTCTCCTCCGTTTTCTTTTCGATTTTATTTGTCTTTAAATCCGGACCCCTTTCTTTTTTCATTATTTGTCTTCTCCTTTGCCTAAATGATAGTAATATAATTATAATTTTCCCACTAAGTTTACTCGGCTGAAAAGTTTTTGACGCAGTATCTATCTACGATAACATTTACAGTAACATGTTTTCGTTGCACCCCGAGAATGAAATACATTTTACCTACCTCTCCCCTTTCCTACTTCACTTCACTCTGTCCTCCCCTTTCCTACTTCATTTCACTCTGTCCTCCCCTTTCCTACTTCACTTCACTCTGTCCTCCCCTTTCCTGCTTTATTTCACTCTGTCCTCAACTTTCCTACTTCACTTCACTCTGTCCTCCCCTTTCCTACTTCATTTCACTCTGTCCTCAACTTTCCTACTTCACTTCACTCTGTCCTCCCCTTTCCTGCTTTATTTCACTCTGTCCTCCCCTTTCCTACTTCATTTCACTCTGTCCTCCCCTTTCCTACTTCACTTCACTCTGTCCTCCCCTTTCCTACTTCACTTCACTCTGTCCTCCCCTTTCCTACTTCATTTCACTCTGTCCCCCCCCTTTCCTACTTCACTTCAGCCTGTCCTCGCCAATCTATAAAAAAATGCTGTATTGAACTGATCATCATTCGAGCTGTATACATGCCATCTCTCAAACAATGCGATTGTTCAAAAGTATTTTTTTGATCGACTTAAAGCGCAAAAAAAGGATGATAATGATCATTGGTGGCTTTGCCAAGATCAATACCCATTATTGCGTTATGACTATTAGAAGTTCACGAGTCTTTTGGTACATCCATTAGTCCTAAACCAACCTATTATCAATAGATAAGTTTAAGCGTGCCAAATACATAATTTCAAAACCAATCTCTTATGAAATGCAACTGGTTTTCATAATACTTAACGCGGTGAAAACTGATTCAGTAACACAAATGAAAACACATTTAGATATGCATCTCGTGACGCACTCTAATGTATACAAAAACAAATGATAAAACCCATATGGGATCAGTATCAGATGCCAAAACACTACACATACTGTTGCAGAGAAAGAGAAAGAGAGACAAAGGGAGAGAGAGAAAGAAAGAGAGAGAGGGAGAGAGAGAGAGAGAGAGAGAGAGAGAGAGAGAGAGAGAGAGAGAGAGAGAGAGAGAGAGAGAGAAAAGGAGTATTGCAAGAATACCCAGAGAAATTGAGAATTACATTGAAATACAATGAAAGAGAGAGATAGAAAGATAGGTTGGACTGGCGAGAGAGAGAGAGAGAGAGAGAGAGAGAGAGAGAGAGAGAGAGAGAGAGAGAGAGAGAGAGAGAGAGAGAGAGAGAGAGAGAGAGAGTTACATAAATATCAAGACAGACATATAAATAAGTTGAAAGATAGATAAAAAAAAAATGGGTGAATTGATTCGTAGATACATCGCCATTCCATCGGAGCGCTGACGATTGATACGATCTGGAGTGTGTAATGTTAGTTCAACACGTTGATATCACGCTTCGTTCTTCTTCATTACTTGATTTTAGGTTTTTAATTTTCTAACCGTAATGACGAAGTGTCAGAGTCTCAATAACATGTCGATGTCAAAAAGCTTAATAACACCATTTCTGCAAGTCATTGTTCTCACCACCATTGCTGCCGGGAACAAAAGACTAGATCTAGACTCTATTTCTAGACACCTGTGACAATGTGTGACACCAACTAGCGCTATAATACGATAGCCTGGGTGGGACACACGTCCAGTAAAGTTATGTAAAATTCGGCACCAGCGCCTCAAACCATACGGTGCTCGTAGACCAGATCTAGATACGGGGTGGATCGAGTCTGTTGAGTAACACCTGGTACAAACTACACGAGCCAACTGGCAGTCGTGGATCGTACTGACTTGAACGTATATTGAATAAAAACCATAGGTTTCTTCTTTTTTTTCTTTTTTTTTTTTTTTTTTTTATAAATTTATGTCACACAAACTACGAACATACATACACCCACACAAGCACATGTGAATGTCGAAATCTAATCATAGTTAGGCATAGTAAATGCCTCTTTGAGTACTCGTTCGTAGTACAGAATACTTTATACACAACTCTAGAAATACATCGATTATCTAAACTCCTAAGATCGTCTTTCCCACATATCATTGTTTAAGTCGTAAACTTAAAAAATGCTACCACTAAGTTGCTTCCTTTCCCAATAGTATAATATGTTTTATTTGCTTTCATTTCTTTGGACAAATCTTTTCAATAATAATATAATTTACATTTCCTCTCTCTCTCTGTCTCTCTATCTCTCTCTGTCTCTGTCTGTCTGTGTCTCTGTGTGTCTGTCTCTCTCTCTATCTCTCCCTCTGTCACACACACTTTTTCATACACCTGTAGACAAGACCATCTATTGAAACTTGACACCACAATTGTCATGTTGGTCCATTCTAATTTTCATAACCGTCAGTTCACCTCCTATTTTTCCTTCTTATCCGGTTTACTTGGCGCTGGGTTATCCATAGGTCAGCCAGACATTAGTGCTTGCGGAGTTTACTTAATACTTATTTCAAATATTGTCATTTTTACAAGAACAGAGCAGTGCGCATTGATATTGTTAAGCGTAGTGTTTAAACCTTCTACCATTTAGATATTTAGTTTTACCTACTCTATATTTTAAAGATTTTTTAGCACATTATTCAGAGCTTCGATTAGGCAATAATTTTATTTTAAAGCTACGACATATTTACATCTTTTTTTTTTTTATTTTAATTTTGCAGTCGGACATTCCGAACACTTCATCCAAAAATAATTTCCAAAGATCTCAGGAAACACTATAGTCTTTTTAACGCCATGGTCACCAAAAAAGAGTAGTCGTAAAAGTAGTTGTATTCTTCTTCTTCTTCTTCTTCTTCTTCTTCTTCTTCTTCTTCTTCTTCTTCTTCTTCTTCTTCTTCTTCTTCTTCTTCTTCTTCTTCTTCTTCTTCTTCTTCTTCTTCTTCTTCTTCTTCTTCTTCTTCTTCTTCTTCTTCTTCTTCTTATCATCATCATCATCATTATTATTATTATTATTATTATTATTATTATTATTATTATTATTATTATTATTATTATTATTATTATTATTATTATTATTATTATTATTATTATTATTATTAGGGTGAGAGGTTAATTCATAGAAGTAAATTTTTGTTTTTTTTTCCTCTCTCAAAACTTATATTTTCAACTCATTGGCCATAGAAGAGAGATGGTCAATATTCATTTAATCAACGTATTTATCGACAAAACAAAGGCCATTTTGGTAGACAGAAGATCCTTTCCTTTGTTTATTGTGTGAGTGAAATACTTTCTATTGAGAATATAACACAATATGCTGCGTACAGTGAGGCCTCTTCATTGAGCTGTCACTAACGGGCGGAACCGCTAGAAAAAAAAAAAATATAGAATATATCCTTTAGCTCTATTTCTATCTATCCATCTATCTATTTACCTATTTCTTTGTATACTACTTACCTTCTATCAGTCTACCTATCTATCTCTCTATCTGTCGATCTATATAAGTACAATACATAATATTCTTGTATTTAAAGCACAGAGTCAGAGAAAGAAAGACAGAGAGAGAAAGAAAGAGAGGAAGAGAGAGAGAGAGAGAGAGAGAGAGAGAGAGAGAGAGAGAGAGAGAGAGAGAGAGAGAGAAAGGGAGAGAGGGGGAGAAAGATATGTGGGCTATGATACAAGCGCATAAAATGAGGCAAATGAATGAAAAATACTAGCTTTAGATTCTCAATTCATCAAATGCAATCAAATGCAAAAACAATATTGAGATATTTTTATTTTGAAGTATTAGCACATTTAAAATTTGAGAAGATATCATTGATTAGGAATATTCTTTAAAAAAACTAAACAAATTTTCATATTGATAGGTTTTCCCTATAGTAGTATGCGTTGAGACACAAAGCCTATGTTTCCTATCAAATATATAAATACACAATGATTTATTTTTAATTAGTTACCAGACCCAATCAATAAAAGTCAAAAGTTATCAGAAATGCAAATGTTTAAAACTCTTGCATTTCCCGAAATCTTTCAAGCAATATTTATATTTCATAACTAGACAATATAGGTATTTTATTTTCTACTACTACTGAGGTATAGACAAACTTGTCCGAATATAACATTTGTGACATCGGCTTCAAATTAAGAACGAACAAAAAAAAAAAAAACAAAACAAAACAAAACAAAACAACAACAACAACAAAAAACTGGACAGTGAAATTCGAGCTTCATGGATGCTAAATTTACCACAGCCAGACCTACTTTGGTGATTCTTTGTTTACTATAGACCCATGCTTCCAAAGGAACAGGCCGAGTAGCCGAAATAAGCAAATCTTTTGCACTGAGTGTAAGAGTGAGCTATATCATTTCACAATTTGGCAGAGTTAGAACAGTTAGATATTTTTGTTGTGCAGGCCTGTAGGCTGAACTATTTGTGAGCTCTGAGCACAATTGTT
>JAWDGP010004466.1:950000-990729 GCA_033675545.1 Elysia crispata
TAGATAGATAAGGGGAAGAGAGAAAGGTAAGTAGAGAGAGAGAGAGAGAGAGAGAGAGAGAGAGAGAGAGAGAGAGAGAGAGAGAGAGAGAGAGAGAGAGAGAGAGAGAGAGAGAGAGAGAGAGAGAGAGAGAGAGAGAGAGAGAGAGAGAGAGAGAGAGAGAGAGAGAGAGAGAGAGACAGAGAGACAGAGACAGAGAGAGACAGAGAGAGAGGCAGGCGAGAGTTTCCGAAGAACTTACAAATCATGTTGTGAATATCATGCGTTTATAAATCATAAAAATATACATTAGATACATAGTAAGCTTTATGCTCAACACGTCTCGAATGGAAAACTTTATAGCTACCCGAGGTCGCTACTAATGTAAAACCATTATCGCTACCCGCGGGGCGACTATAACAAAGTGAGGTATTTAAATTTTCATCGCTTTGCTTAACAGCGGTGTGACACCTGATGAGCAGCAGTTTTGGCGGTAGGATTGATTTCCGATTCTATTCCTGATTTGTGAAGGCTGTTGCCACCTCTGTCGAGCAAAATACGGCAATTTATATTCCTCTTCTCTTTTTAGTTATATATAATTTGATATATATATATATATATATATATATATATATATATATATATATATATATATATATGTTCTGAGCTACATTGATCAAGCGGTATTCTTTCAAACCCTAGCATCCCCTTGTTGGATCGTTCAGAGAAGGTGCTCTTAGGTACGGTTCAGAGGAATTCGTCTATTTAATTAAAGTGTCTCGTTTACTTGCGATCCTGACGTTTATTCTATTATTTTATGCAATTTGTTTGTATAAACCTTTCGATTTACGTGTGTGACTTCGTAATCCAGTGCTGGTTTTTTTTAGAATAAGTTTATAGTCAGGGTCTATACCCTTGTTAGCTGAAGTGTGTGTATTAAAAGAATTTAATTGGATGGATCTACCATCCCTTTGATTGCGATTATTTCTAGCTTAACCAATCAGCAAAGATGAATAAATTCTTGATAATTATTTTCACCAAATCTGAAGATATAGTGTATTATATATAACATAATCATTAGTATTTCTTTTTACTTTCCTAGATTAAAGAAATTTAAACAGTAAATACAAAAAAAAAAAAAAAAAAAGATTACGTGCTTTAAGATTAGATAAATTGAAACTTTATTTCGTATTTGAGTTAGCAAGAGAAGAAAAACAGTTCGTTTGTATAACTCAAATTTTTGACCTAGAAAATCTCTAAAAAAAATCTAAAAAAAAGTAGATGTTATTTCACACTCCTTTTAATTTTAGAGAACGCAGAGTTGTTGCAAAATGATGAATACCAAAAAAGTGTTTTTGTTCCATTTATATCGCGTTATTTATGAACATAATCAGCATATATGCTTTATTCCATGATCAAGCAATGCGACTGTATCAAGCTCGCAAAAAGGTACAGTTGTCTCAGCACTTTTCCCCAGCAATCTAAGGTCGCAGAACACATGATGATTAGTGCACTAGTCTTGGTTTCTCTTGTGCAAATCTAGATCTTAATCTAGACTCGGATAGGACAAACTTGTGGTAAAAATTTTGCTTCTCGATTTGTCATTTTATTCTAAAATTAAAGTATAGTGCGTACTACAACAACATCTTCAAAGGTTATACATAGCTGATAAGACCACAAGACTGTACATTAAAATCTAACGCATTCTTTAAAATACATTCTTAGCCAAATTACCCACCAGACTCAATGCGAACTAAACGTTGACTAAGCAGGCCCTCGTAATGTTTCCTTTTCTTATTTCATTTGTTCCAGTGTATGTTTGAGTAGGAGTATAATTTTTGTAATCATTTTTTTTTCCTCTCCTCCTTTTTTCCTTTCCGTTATCATAATAAGAACGTGGTAAAGTAAATATTTTCTTCTTTTTTTGTTACTTGAAGAAATTTCTGGTAGCAAATAAAGATAAATTTGCTTTTCTAGTAAATGAGAAGAGATTTCTCAGTCCCTTTACAACTAAGGGGCATTACAAAAAATAACCATTAAGTCTGTTCATAATTATTCTCATCATTTTGAGTTAAGTGCGAAACTGCGCATTTTCAACCGATAGGTCGAAAAAAAAATATTACGTTTTCGATGTAGAAACTTTTTCTTTAACTTTATGCAATAAGGTAGGCGGGGATATCTTTTTTTTCTATTAAAATGTCAAAAGCATAGTCATTGTATATTCATTACGAGCCACGATATTGTTTTAAGTATAAGCCTTATTGCCACTTAACAAATCCAATATAAAACGACATGGGCGCATTCGATTTAAAAATAGTCATTTGCTTTGATTAACTGTTTCCGATCGTGTTGTATTAATATTGCGTGCAATATTCGCGTCCCTTAGTGTCTGTAACAGGTTACTAGAAAATTTTGTATTCCAGCCAACATTTTTTTTTTATTTTGTTTTTTTAATATCAGCCAACCTGTGAAAGCTTCCTTTCATCATTTAAGCTCAGCGGTTGCAATGTACCCGACCAATCTCGTATATCTATGCTCTACTTTTTTCACACAGTCAGTGATCCAAGCTTTTATTTAATTAGGTTGATAAACGCAGTAGCTGTCGCATATCTAAAATAATAATATCAACGAGCTCTCCTTTTCTCTCTCTCTCTCTCTCTCTCTCTCTCTCTCTCTCTCTCTCTCTCTCTCTCTCTCTCTCTCTCTCTCTCTCCCCGCCTCTGTCTCTCTCTGCGCCCCCCCCCCCCCCCTCTCTTTCTCTCTCGCTATCTCCAAGTTCATTTTTTCTAAATGTAATACATTCTATTGTACTGTGTGATCAATTTGTCCACCCCCCAAAAAAATAAAAAAATAAAATAAAACAAATACACACACACACACACAAAGGTATGTTGACATAACCATCAATAATTCAATTTCTTTCCGAAATAGAATAGTTAAGTCTCGCACCACTTACTGTATGTCTTTGATGATAGATAACAAAATTTAGGGTCCCATTCATGTTCCAACCTTTTCGGAATATTGATTGATCCCCTACATCATGTATGTTCAATATATTCAAACAGTGAAACATGAATGAAAGCATGAATAGATTCCGCCATTCAGGAAGTAAACTTCTAAACACACCTATCTTTTTTTTATAGTCCTCTTTCATAGTAAAAGAAAATGAGAGGGTAAAATCCGCATCGAGGTTTTATTAGATGCCATAATAACTGTTTCATCTCATTAAGGGATGTTATGGTAATCATGTGAGAATATTTCTCTCTCCTGACACAACCTTACACTAGGTTATGTTCTCTGACGCGAGACACTCACCACCTTTGTTAATCTCCCCTCTCCAACACTGTCACTTGCACGAATGAGCTGCTCGTTGATATACTAACTTGCCATGGTTGCGGTTTTTACGAGTTTTGCTTCATGTTTGCAGTTTTTTTTTCCGTGCAGTCAACAACAGCCTTGGTGATATCTGTTAGAATGGATAGTGCATGCTCATCTACATTTTTTCCTAAGTATTCATGAGTGTGCAAATTGGTGGATGAGAAAAATAATGCCGTTTGATACAGATGTGATGTTTTTAATACAGGTGTTCGGTGCTCGGTGATAAACACTAGTAGAGTAATAACTCACCAAGCAGACTCGTGTCTTAGACAGAATTTAAAGCGGATTCTCGGAGTCGCTCGGAAAACATAATAATCTAGTTAGTGGATGGTGCTACTGTCGTGGCTCTAATTCTATTGTAACGCTTTTCGCTTCCTCGACGATGTTTGGAAAATTATTTTCTCTAAAAATATAAAAACACACCTCGGTTCTCAAAAAGTTTCATCTTAGCCAAGACGAGCGGGGGAAAATATCGAAGCAAACTATATACTGAGTGAACACAAGCTTTTGGGGGATTCTACTTGCTGTTCGGCCCCTCGAAAGGGTCACTTTGCAAGGAATGCCCGACTTCCGACCATCCTTCATTAATGACCGCAGGATGGTTGGATGCCGGCGGACGCTGGCCCATGAACTTCTCCCTGCCCTGGCTGGGTAAGCCGAAAACTAAAAAGCTTCATCAAAATGGACACGATAAACCGAGCAGACAGGATGTCCCCTATTTCGGTAAGCGCCTTCCTATTAAAAAAAATAATAATAAATAAGTTTTCGTTTCATTATTTATTGTTATACTTTAGGCTTCACTGAACTTGTAGATCTATAAATTTGTTGTTTATGTTGTTTTTTTTTTCTTCAGTTATTATTTTCTGTTGATGCTCAAGTTCAATTAAAGAAAAAGAGTTACAAACATAACACGTGTTCTAGCGAATGAATATATTAACATCATCGATATTATGATCACAAACATTTGCATTAAAATTTATTGGAAAAGAAAAACAAAAACAACAACAAAAAACAAAAAACAAGTCCGACCTTATTTCGTCTGTAGGTTTTCCAAGCCTGAAAAGGCTTCACTTTGAGGAGTGTGTTTCATATCTGAAGTCAAAATAATAATCTTCCCCTTTAAAGCTGTATTTTATTACTGTGTTTAAGTGTTACGAAGTAAATATAAGCGACTAAAAAGACCATCCAAAACCGGCTCAAAGTATTTTTCTTTTCTTTTCTTTTTTGGTGTTTTTTTTGTGGGGGGGATAAGAATAATGCAAAGCATCAAAATCGGAAAAATACAGTTATCTCTGTCTGTGTAGTGATGCCTTGAATACTAAAATGCAATGGAAATATAAGGCACAATATGCTCTACGTGGCCCCCCCACCCCCCCCCCCCCCCCAGAAAAAACAAACAAACAACAAAACCTAAACAAAAAAAAAAACAAAAAAACAAAAACAAAAACAAAAAAAACAAAACAGAAAAAAAAAACTTCTTACGTCTAATCTGTTGCTACAATGTTTGTTGTAGATGACGTTATTATGATTTTTCTTTTTCTTTCAATACAGAAAACAAAGGTATATATGTATAATGTGTTTCGTACCTATATAAATTTATATGTATAAATATATATATCAAACTTTAAAGACGCATGTCCGCGTAGAAGTTTTCAGAATAAAAAAGGCCCTTGACGTTTTTTTTCTGTAACATAATAAGCAAAAAAAAAATCTTTGAAAATGAGTTTTTTAAGGTCGTTTGGTTATAGTACGCTATATTACTTTTTTCGGAGATCGTTCTTCCAACTAGTTTCTTACATTGATCATAGTTAGCGCTATTCTGGTTCTTTGGGATTCTCGCAAAGCCGAGATTTTCCGTGATTGTTTTTTATGGCAGAGAAGTGGGATACCTTTTCCTATCGAACCTTCGGGGAAAAAATATAAAAAAAAATTATAAAAGAGATGAGGCTGATCATTCTGAAAGAACTTCGAGTGTTATATTATTAAGATTAAGACAAAGAGATAGATAAAGAAACAGATAGATAAATAAACAAATACGGAAAGAGAGTGTGGATAGACAGAGACATAAAGAGAGATAGACAGAGACAGAGACAGAAAAGGAGAACGAGGGAGGAGGAAGAAATATAATTATAAGATGGTTCTTTTTTAGATTGAAAATATATAAAGTAGGAAAAATAAATCTACATTGTAAATAATGTAGGGTCCTGATCGTAGGCCTAAAATATGTTTTGAATCCTTAAAAATGTAATTAGCAGAAATCTACTGTAATCATTGATATTAATTATATGACATTTTGCGGTAGATCCTTGATTTAGGTTGCATTGGCAAAAAAAAGCGATTTTTTCAAAGTAAGATAGGAGCTTCAAATCAACTCTCGACCATCAGGAAAACATTAATATAACACGATCTCTACGCATGCTCAGGTGTATCTTCTAAATTGATATACCAATTAAGTCATTTCGAACACATATTATCACGTGAGGTTAATAAGTTTTAATATATTTGGTCATGTCATTATAATTATAAATGTTATGTAGAGCTGCCGCTTGCAAAAGTACACAACCACTTGGCCTAATTTAAGAGCCATAACTTAAGAAAAAAAAAAAAATTTGAATAAAGAGATATATTATAAAATGTTACTCATACTCATGAGAGTATGATTTGGGCAAGTCGAGAATTGAAAACCGATAGCCATTTTTAATGACGAGTATCAATCTGGCGTATGGAGCTCTTTAGTGCGTTGTAGCCACTTTTAGTTTCTAGGTTTGACATAGTCGTGTTTTCAATATGAAATGTGCTTAGAGTATGATAGAGTGAAGGAAGATTATAGTTATACTATTAGAGCGAGAGAGAAAGAGAAAGGGAGAGAGAGAGAAGGAGAGAGAGAGAGAGAGAGAGAGAGAGAGAGAGAGAGAGAGGGGGGGGAAGAGAGAGAGAGAGAGGGAGGGAGAGAGAGAAAAAGAGAGAGAATAAAAGTTTAAATATACCTTGTCCTTTATTTTTAGGTGGTTGTTGTTGGTTTCACTTTTTAAATTTATTTTATTCACTTAATTATGTAAATATTTTGTTTTATTTTTGTTACAATCTGTCTTAAAGCTTACGATTTTACATCTACCGTTTTACCGATCTTTGGGTTTTTGACTTGTCCTGTATAGCTGATGCAATGGAGGATAATAGATAAAAAGCTAGGGAGGTCGATAGTCAAACGGATAAAAAGATTCAAGACATCCAGGAATAATGTAATCATGTTGATACAATGAAAAATGCAAATGAATAGACAAATAGCATTATATTTATATTGATAGGGTAATATATATTTACAGATATTTGAGATATGGATAACTAGAAAGAATGATAGATAAATAACTAAATAAATAGAAAGAAAGAAAGACATATAAAAAAACTAAATAAATAGAAAGAAAGAAAGAAAGATAGATCAATAGATTGGCAGGCAGTATTTCAATAATAGATAGAAATCATTTCCTGTCTTCATCTTACAATCTCTTATATCTATTTATCCCTTCGTCTATGTAATGTATCTCTCATCTCCTCTTTCTTTCTCCCCCCTCTGTGATCACTCGTGGTGAAATTGCATTGTTCATTTGTTTATAAGACGCAATAACCCTCCTGCACTCTCATTCTTCTTCTTCTTCTTCTTCTTCTTCTTCTTCTTCTTCTTCTTCTTCTTCTTCTTCTTCTTCTTCTTCTTCTTCTTCTTCTTCTTCTTCTTCTTCTTCTTCTTCTTCTTCTTCTTCTTCTTCTTCTTCTTCTTCTTCTTCTTCTTCTTCTTCTTCTTCTTCTTCTTCTTCTTCTTCTTCTTCTTCTTCTTCTTCTTCTTCTTCTTCTTCTTCTTCTTCTTCTTCTTCTTCTTCTTCTTCTTCTTCTTCTTCTTCTTCTTCTTCTTCTTCTTCTTCTTCTTCTTCTTCTTCTTCTTCTTCTTCGTCTTCTCCTATTTATCTTTTAGTCTATGCTCTATAACCCTGCTTCCCCTTTAACTATTATCTCTTTTCTTTTCCTCTCACTTTTTCTCTCGCTCTTTCTCTTTGCGTCTCTTTTTTCAGGCGATATCTCTCCTTCTACTTTATTACTTTCTCTAAAGACTGCGCGTTTGTCTATTTGTCTATCTGTCCGTAAAACCGCCTTTCTCTCTCTCTCTCTCTCTCTCTCTCTCTCTCTCTCTCTCTCTCTCTCTCTCTCTCTCTCTCTCCCTCTCTGTTTCCGTCACAATCTATGGTCCTTACATCTACGTATCCCCACTATCCGCCGTCCGCTTCACGTTTCACGCATCACCGATTCTTACATCAGGGAGTCTATCTGTACGGTGAGCACGCATTCACTTCCACCCAACACTGTCAACGGCAGCAGCAAGATGCTATCTACAAGAGGGCAACAGCTTGCCTCTCTGATCAACCTGCTATACAAAATGTGCAACACGTTGTTTCATGTAGCCAACTCTTCCATAGAATTTGCTGAGGTCTGTTCGTCAAAGAAATTGCAAGCACATGAAAAAAAAGTTATTTGGTCCACAGCACACTGCGCAACGAGCAGAGGAAAAGAAGAGAATGTCTTTTCAATCTAAAATAATTTTTGGATTTTAAAACATGCAGGTAATAAGATGTTGACATTAATGAAGCCATAACAATCCATCAATAAAAATAAAAATTTTGTTTACGGTTGTGTGTTTTAATTTTTTTTTTTTATATAGCCACAATAAAAAAAGAATACATTATCAACAGCCATTTCATTTCACAATGCTCATCTACCTTCTGAAAAAAAAAAGAACAAATAACCCCCCCCCCCCCACAAAAACAACAACAAATAGTATTATTACATCACACAGCATAATTGCCTGCAAATGTCTCACTAAGGATGTCATCTTTCCAGTGCATGTAAACCATGCAATTCGTATTAAGAGTCGAAAGAATGGCATTGGTTCCTACCATCACTGCGGAATATATTTAAAAATACTACTGCTACTACTACTGCTACTACTACTACTACTACTACTACTACTACTACTACTACTACTACTACTACTACTACTACTACTACTACTACTACTACTACTACTACTACTACTACTACTAATTTTTAATAATAATAATAATAATAATAATAATAATAATAATAATAATAATAATAATAATAATAATAATAATAATAATAATAATAATAATAATAATAATAATAATTAAAGGCATGTATCAAAATCCAGTCCAATGAATCTTCAAACAGTCTGCATAGAAAGTCTAAAATCATCTTTTACATTCATCCGATGAATCACTCGCTAGAATGATATTTTAGACAACTTGACAGATCTCTCTGATTTTGTTTTTTTCGCTCTAGGGATCTCTGAAGTAACGTGACAATTGCCAGCTACGATGCCCGTTTCTTTTTTTCCATTCAACATCGATCATGCTCGCAAAAAATACTAAGCATTCAAAAGGGAGGAATTGACATGATGTGGCTTTCCACTAACAACGCTTAGTTACTGGTTCTAATCAACTTACATTTCCTCAATGCCCAACAGCAAAACTGCCTTAAGCGCACTCAACACATTTATGGTTTAGAACAATCCTATTCATATCGGGCTTAATGTGATGTTTGTAAAACTCAAGAAAGGAAATCGACTAATTCTGTACTTTCGCAATATGTTTTTAGATCCTTTCAAACGCTTAATAGAAAATTGTCAAATTTCGCACTAAGCGCATAAAACTGCGCTGCCTTGTGAGAATTCTTAGCCGTGCGGTTTCTTAAACCTTCGTGATAATGTTTTAAAAAAGTCTATAATTAGATTTAGATTTTACGAATAGTTAACTATTCTTATTTGGTCTTACAATTTAGGTGGCTGAAAAGCGATAAAGCCCGTCAACGAGGATTTCAAGAGTGTTTAGAACAGATATGACATCACGCTCTTTCTCTGTTTTGATTGTTAATTATTCCAGAACTGTTTTTTCCTCCAGCTCTCGAGGTGTCAGACAGCAAGCGAGTGGAAGAAGAACTCGCCGAAGACTCGAGTATCTACAACAAGCCGGACAACCTGCGAAATGCAGCCATCATCGTCTCCTGGATGTCCGTTATTTTCTCCTTCCTCTCCGGGGTGGCCGCCGTAGGTGAGGGTTGCACATAAAAAAAAAACATAAATGAAAGAGATAGTTATAGAGATAAGATTAATGCAGCAACGGCCGCACAGCGTTAGAGGTGGATCTAGGACCTATGATATAAAGACGTACAGTGATTCGTAAGAGTAATAATAGAGCTAAAGAGGTGGATCTAGGACCTATGATATAAAGACGTACAGTGATTCGTAAGAGTAATAATAGAGCTAACAAGGGAAGCAACCACCAACCTAGATCTAACTAGATGTTACATTACCGAACCTACCCCCCAAAAAAAAAAAACACAGAACAAAACAAAGACAGTAAAAAGATGTATAAGTGTAAGAGAGGTATGAGAATAAAGGGGCTGCTGTGGACACGAAGACAATGGAGAGTGAATCTAGTAAACCCACTTTTCATCCGTTTTTTTCTTTTTTGTTTGTTTTTTGTTTTTGTTTTTTTTTGTTTTTTTTTGGGGGGGGGGTTGGTGTGTATAAATTACTACGAGATAGACTATTAGCAAGAATCATTTTTAGTATCTAGTTTAACACCATTTAAAGGCTGACAAAAAAAAAAACGAGAATTTTCCCCCGTCAAGTTTGCTAATGGATGACACAGGATAAAGCATCAACAGGTGTGGTTTCCCCGAGTTTCTGACCAGAAACTCCAGAAACTCTTTGAGACGTGATAATTTTTTTTTAATCTTATTCTTCCAAAATAAAACATCGCATAGAGCAATATAAAAGAAAAACCTTCATTCGGTGTCTGTAATGACATATAGAAAATGATTTATCCAGCAAAGAACCTAGTGAGCAATGTGTTTGCTTTTAGATACTAATGGGATGTGATGCGAAACATAAGGCAATTAAAACATACATTAGTCTCAAATTTCCTGTGAGCACATAGAATACATTATTGGTATTGTGTCTACATTGTACATAGGTCATAAATGAACTATTTTCGTTTTCTGAAGCTTTATACTTGTGATACACAATTAAGAAATATTGTTAGACATATTTATTTTTATTTTTTTTTTAATCACGAACAGCTTAAAGAACAAATTTTGATATTTTATTTATTATGCTTCGGATGATGACATTATTTTTTTTTACAATAACAGAGCTCCTGGAAAAATATGCAGGGTATTTAACTAATCCAACATAAAAAAAATAACACCGTGCATCGGATACAGTATACTTTGCATTGAAGAAGAAAAATGTTAAAGGGAAATATCTTGGCATCTAGATGTAAATAATACGCTCCATCCCCCCTACTGCTTGAATTTAACACACATACAAGGCTATTATGCAGATTTGCGAAGTTTATGACACTTAAAAAGCATTATTAGATATTATCATAATTACTAAGTCCAGTCTTGTTCACTTCTTCCAAATGTACCGTTAAAATAGGTCAATTCTCCATGAAATCGACAGCAATTATGGAAGTAGAATTGAAATTAAAATCGATACGCAATAGCTATAATTTTTGAACGATTTCAACCTCCCCCTCTCCCGCGGCCACACACACACACACACGAAACACCTACACAGATGGTTCAAAATATACCGACTATCTCATATCATTCTGTGCTTGGCTTCTGAGTAATCTTAACTTTTACTGCTCTTTCACTAAAAGTAAGAGCTCGGTCGAAAAAAAAATACGAATTAAATTTACGATGCATCGTAGCCAATTCCAAAAAAACTTTATGATCGTCAGAAAGTTATTTTCCATTTTTAATACGGTACAGAGAGGCTGGCAGCAAAAGGTTATCAGGGTTAACTTTCTCAAGTACCAAGCGATTGAATCTCACTTTTTATACTAACCGCGATGAAAATGACACGGACTAGTGAGCATCTTTTAGTGTGCTCGTCTGAGCTATCAAAAAGATAGTGATGTGATTCCCACTTGATATTTTATACAAACGATGTCGTTGTGCTAAGTAGTGAGAGATGGAGAACGGGAAGAAATCATACTACGTTATTGATGGATTAAGTTTACCGCTAGTTGTGTTTTTGTAAAGTTTTAGTAAATAACTAATTTTTTTTCTGAATAATGCTTTAGCAGCTTAAAACTATTTTGCTGCTGCTGTTGCTACACGGCTACTACTTCTTCTTCTTCTTCTTCTACTACCACTACTACTACTACTACTACTACTACTACTACTACTACTACTACTACTACTACTACTACTACTACTACTACTACTACTACTACTACTACTACTACTACTACTACTACTACTACTACTACTACTACTACTACTACTACTACTACTACTACTACTACTACTACTATTACTACTACTACAACTCCTCCTCCTCCTCCTCCTCCTCCTCCTCCTACTCTTACTACTACTACTACTACTACTACTACTACTACTACTACTACTACTACTACTACTACTACTACTACTTCTACTGAATCTACTACTGGCGCTACTGCCACCATCACTGCAAATTAATAATTTACTGCTGCTTCTTCACCCTATCTTTACATAGTTTAGTTGGTCTTGTTTTATTTTCTTTTATGTTAAATAATTTTTATTTTTGACTTTTCAGCCATTTCGGAAATCGTCGACAGTGAGTCATTGTTTGGATACGGAGTGAGTTGCACATTACTTTTTTTTCTTTTACTTAGCATCTTGATCAGTTAGATATCTGTTAACATTAATGATAAAGATCTTAGTTATAAAATTTCCACATCAAAACAAAGAATTTCCGGTTAGGTGCTCTGCACCTCCTCTTCCCCCGCCACAAAAAAAAAAAAAAAAGGAAAAAAATTCTCCTTTTTGCTGTATTCTAAGGGCTCTTTCGTTATTAAGAAATTAATATGGAGAATAAATTTACATTGCTTGTCTTTCATGTTTATATGATTTCTTCCCTTAATAAATATTTTTTTCTCCATCTCCGATACTAACTTTTCTTGTTGTGCTATCTCGCCTTCTGCTTGTTTATCTTTCTGTCTGTCTGTTTAACAGTTTGTTGTTTCCCCCCCCCCCTCTCTCTCTCTCTCTCTCTCTCTCTCTCTCTCTCTCTCTCTCTTTCTTTCTCTTCTCCTCCGCTTGTCTTCCACCGTTTATCGTTTATCGTTTGTCAATTTATGTTTAAGATATTTTTATCCTAAACGTTCATAGTTCTCTTTTACCTTACTTATTCCTTTGCCCTCTCAAAACTTTTGAATTTTTTACCTGTCTTTGTTTGTATGATCTCTGATTGATGTAATGTTTTTGTAAAGTAAATTTACCTTTTATTAGTCTCTCTCTCTGTGTGTGTCTCTGTCTCTCTGTCTCTCTCTCTCTCTCTCTCTCTCTCTCTCTCTCTCTCTCTTTCTCTTTCTCTCTCTCTCTCTCTCTCTCTTTCTCTCTCTCTCTCCGATTATCTCACGATTCTCTATTACTTTGCCTGTCTCGGTCTCTCTCTGTAACTTTCTCTTTCAATTTTTTTGCCATTTACTCGATTATTGTGTGCATCATGCTAATGTTTCCATCCATAATCTTCTTACAAATAAAACCGTATTCCCTACTCTTTCTCCAGCTAGACGCAGTTCTAGATAGTCTCTCCTCTGTAGCAGTCATCTGGAGATTCTATGGGAAAGGATCCTCGGCCGCTGCCGAAGCCAAAGAGAGAAAGTAAGAAGTGAACGTATCTATTTAATCTGACGCGCAATCTATTTTTTTAAATTCAGATATGGTAGAATACTTGACTGTCATCAGTAAGCATTGCAAGGTTATTAGGCCCGACGGGGTCCAATCTGCACGACCGTGCTTTCCAGAAGTTGTCATTCAACGTTGATTCCCCCTTTTCCACAAAGTGAAAAGAGTTTCGTGTGAACAGTATAGTCCTCTCTCTTTTAAACAAACCTCTTGAACGATATCAATTGCATGTATCTAAATTTACCTTGATCGAGCAAGTAAAAGCAAAAATAATATCCTTTCATATTTTTAACCTCTTGTCCTCTTTTTAAATGCAATTATATCAATTTATAACACGCTGACAGATATTTCCGAAAGGTGGTAGGACTTATTATTCAGATTAGCTAATAAACCCACGACGATGATTTGTGCCAGTCTTAGGCCAAATTTTTTTTTGTTTTTTGAAACTTTTTCGTTTCCTTTTGCTTTACTTTGTTCATTTAACGTTCCCCAGAGCATGCGTCGTGATATCTTTCTTTTTCTTCATCTCCGCGACGTCACTGCTCTACAAATCTACTGAGGCGCTGTCTAAAGGGGAAGAAAAACCTGAGGATGTGAGTTAGAAGGTGTTAAATGTTTTTCTATTTTTTTAGCTCAGTGATTGTTTACTCGATGTTTTCTCTTAGTTCTGTGACTGTTTTCAGTGTTTTCTTTTAGCTCTGTGATTCTTTGTTCGATGTTTTCTCTTAGTTCTGTGACTCGTTTCAGTGTTTTCTTTTAGCTCTGTGATTGTTAACTTGATGTTTTCTCTTAGCTCTGTGACTGTTTTCAGTGTTTTCTTTTAGCTTTGTGATTCTTTGCTCGATGTTTTCTCTTAGTTCTGTGACTGTTTTCAGTGTTTTCTTTTAGCTCTGTGATTGTTAACTTGATGTTTTCTCTTAGCTCTGTGACTGTTTTCAGTGTTTTCTTTTAGCTTTGTGATTCTTTGCTCGATGTTTTCTCTTAGTTCTGTGACTGTTTTCAGTGTTTTCTCTTAGCTGTAGATTGTTTGATCGATGTTTTCTCTTAGTTAGTTATCTGATTGCGTGAAATTTTTCCCGTTAAAGTTCTGATTGTTTTAATTCGTTTTTATTTTTTTTTCTGTAATTGTGTTCAGACTTTTCTCTTAGTTCTATGTCGCTTTTTAGTGCTTTTTTCTCTTACTTCTGTGATTTTGTGAAAATTTTATCTATCAAATTTGTGATTGTGTTTATCTTTTTCCTCATAAGGTTGTGATTGACTTTAATATTTTCTCCTAATACAATGATTTTGTGAATGTTCCCTTGATGGTTTTAAATGCTTTCTTCCAGGGCTACGTTATGTAAAATGTTTTCTCTTAGCGCTGGAAGCACATTAGATTTTTTTTCTTATTGTTGTGATTGTGACAAGTGTTTTACTCTTAATGCCTACAATTTTTGTTAAACATTAATTCTGTTGAATATCTTTTATTAATGCAGCGATTTGGCATTATTTTATAAGATGCTGAGAAAGAGTACTGATGCTTCTCATATAACAGTCGTTCATTCTTTATAAAAAAAATTTATGTTACAGATAACATTTAATAGTACAGAATATGGTGCTTTCATTGGTTTTTTTTTCTCCTATTCTTGTTGTTGTTGTTGTTGTTGTTGTTCTTTTTGTTGTTATTGTTGTTGTTGCTCTTGATTCAATTACAAATGTGTTGCAGTGGGATTAATAGTGCCAAAGCTTGATAGGATGAAGACCATCAACAATTAACTGGTTGCAGTGATGGATGCGTAAAATGATTTTCTAGAAAGATTGTAATAATGGGTGGTTCTAATTATGGTAAGGATATTTTGCAAACATGATGGTGGTAGGACATTCGTACTGATGATGCTGGAAATGGCTGATAATGTTGATGATTATCATGATAAACATTACGAAAATAGTGAAGATAATGTGGAATTTAATAATTTTATTAAGTTAAATGGATGGCGCCTATGGTGTTCATATTGATGGTGATAAATGAGATTTGAGGATGATGATGATGATAATGACCGCAACAACGATGATGGAGATGATGGATTTGTTAATTATGATGTTGGTGTCAATGATAATGATTAAAATGATATTTCTTCTTAACGACTAAAACGAGTAAAAGTAAATAGAACAGTACTTTGTAATGATAATAATATTAAATTTCACGATGACTCATGGAAATGGCTACATTCTTTCCTCTCCCTTATCGAATTCCTGACCATTATCTCTTCCAGAAAAACCGGATCCTTACAGACGTATTCTCCAGTGTTTGTGGAGCGATCTCTTTAGTCCTGGCCTCTCTCAAGGTCCACCTGGGGTTAAAGCTGAATAGCAGAGCACTTCTCACAGATAGTGAGTTCAAACATGATGATCAGGCAACAGGCCGCTCTTAATTACATTATTATGAGCTTTCGATAAAGGAAATCGACTAATTCTGTACTTCCCCAATCTGCTTTTAGATCCTTTTAGATTATTTATTTTACAAAATTAGTTAACTATTCCTATGTAAAGTGGCGAGGTCATTTCCATTAAGATGCATTTCAATTACAAAGGCAGAGAAGACAATAGCCCGCTTAAGATTCGAAAAAAAAATTTAAGATTTAGGGTGCAAGAGGATTAATGTTTAAGATCCTTTTTTTTTTTTTTGCAACAGATATAGTTATGATTCCCTTCTGTTTTCTGTATAGTTATAATGTTATTACAGATCGATAATGCTTCGTGTCTGAAAATAGAGATAGATTGTCTTCTTCTGCTTTTCACTGAGATAGAGAAAGCCTATGTCGAAAAGTTTCTCATTTCTCCAATGCACCCTGTGATATTGAACTTTTTCATACAACCCGGGAGACAAACAACTGTTACACTTAATGCAAAGACTGGCCAGTTAAAGATTGAAACTCCGCCTCACACCACGGAAAACGTGGGAATAATCTGACGAAAAAATCCAGAAAAAAACTTGGAGAAAAAGAAAATTATATAATATTGTAATTTTTGTGTCTGACTACCAGGTATCATCACGTATGTTGGAGCAGCCATGAGTTTTCTGGGGGTTCTCGGCGTAGAGGTGTATAGGATAGAGGACAGCGTCTGGTATCTGGACGCTGTGTTCGGCCTCTGCTGCGGAGTCTTCCTACTCTGCTTCGGTTCCAAGTAAGTTTAATAAGAGTTTTCCCCTCCTCTGCTTCGGTTCCAAGTAAGTGTAATAAGAGTTTTCCCCTCCTCTGCTTCGGTGCCAAGGAGGTTAAATAAGTTTTCCCCTGCTCTGCTTTGGTGGTGTCAAGTAACTTAAATAAGGATTTTCCCTCAAGCTGCTTTGGTGCCAAGTAAATTAAATAAGAGTTTACCCCTGCTCTGCTTTGGTGGTGCCAAGTAAGTTAAATAAGGATTTTCCCTTTAGCTGCTTTCATGCCAAGTAAGTTAAATAAGAGTTTTCCTTTCCCCTGCTTTGGTTCCAAGTAAGTTAGATAAGAGTTTTCCTTTCCAATGCTTTGGTTTCAAGTAAGTTAAAAAAGGTCCAAAAAAGCTTTAAATACCCGAATTTTGCTTTCAATATATTTCGCGCCTGAAATGCTTTTGTTCCAAGGACATTCCACAAAAATTGTTGCCAAAAAAAAACATGTAATACATGCGTTTTGTATTATTATTATTATTATTATTATTATTAAGGCCTTCCGCTAGGAGTGTCGTCCGACCTCGCAGCTTCGGCAGCCCTCTTTATGTCTGCGGTGAAGGTAGTCCATTATTGTCTTCTTTCTGCAATCTTTCGTATTGTTTCCAGGTCTTTTTGTGATGTGAGAGAGATGCTCCGATTTTGCAGTATGTTGAGATCGTTATTGAGAGTCATTGGGAGTGTGTTGATCGGCCTACCCCTGGCTCGTTTGGCATTGTCGTGGAAATAGAATGCCATAGCTTTGTTGGCAGGGATCGATGGTTCTCGCCTAAGTACATGACCGAACAGCCTCCACCTTGCTTGCAACACGTTTTGTATTGAATAATATTATTTTTGGACCTAATATGCTTCGATTTTAAGCCAAAATGATAGGTCAAGCCTTATCACCTCTGATCTGCAACAAATATTGAATTGAAACGTAGTACTGACACAAAACACAAAAAGCCCGATATAAATATGATCACAGATACCTGAAAATCTTCATACACGTCAAGCAGCGCTTCTGTTGAGATAATCGCAAAAGATAAATATTAGGACGCAGTAACCAAGCAATCGTAGGGGGGATGTGATCTTGTGATTTTCTTCCCAAACTTCTCTCTATTTGTAATCCCAATATTAGGGGCCGTGGTTAAGAGACAGAGGAAAGTTGCTCTGATTGAGTGGACGATAATTCGATGATTGAGTGGTATAACAGTGAGCGGATTTAACCTCCTTTTTTAAAAAAATAAATCAATAAATGAGATCCTTCCACTCTCAGCCCGCTATCTGTAAAGCAAGACAAGCTGTCCTTATTATTTTATCTTTAATGTTGCAAAGACGTTAGGGTAAATGAAAAGCATTAGAGGTAGCGCCGATGGCTTTTATATATAAAAGATCCGTCATAGTTATTGTAAGGATCCTTCTTTGCGAGTTTGAAAAATATGAGCTTGGAATTTCGCTTTTTCAGCATCATCTGCCCTGCTTGACGGAAGCATTTTCGATCTCTTAAAAGGCCCGAGATCTCCTATTTGAAAAATTACAGTATCAAATTTTCGATAAAACATGTATCTCAACTGGGCCAGGAATTACTTTCGAAAATCTTAAAAGCACATATGTGAAAATTTGCTCTATAAAAAATAGGATCTAATTTTTCTCCTCCCGTGTTCCTCTTTCTTTACTCCAGGTTGCTGATTCAGATGACGTGTCTGTACCCCAAACACCAAGTCTTGGAAGACGAGGACCAGTCTTGACCTTCGACCCACTACAGCACTTGAAGTCTTGGCCTCATCGCCTACAAAGATCTGATTTTTCCGAAGCTCTGAAGTTAAGATCACTATGTACAGAATCATTGTCACTCGTGAAATCTGAAATACCTTTAAGCTTTGGACACACCATTATGATCTGCGATAAAGTATCATACACCTGAAATACATTTGTACAAAGCATTACGATCCAGTATCTAGTATCATATCTCGGTGTCAAGCCGTCTGCTAGGTCGGCAGTTATGGCACTTTGTACATGGTGTTCTTTTTTCACAAAAAAAAAAAAAGGATATTTTTGTTATCTTTATCAAAAAACCGAGATGGCCTTAATGAAACTCCGAACCTTATTCCTATTTATGGGTATTATTTTAAACAGATAAGCGTATATCTGTTTTACATTGGTCATAAAAATTCATGTATCGTGGATTAGCGACGCATCCTCGTGCATCGACGAGTTATAGGTAATATTTTAAACAGATAAGAGTATATCTGTTCACATCGGTCATAATGTATCGTGGATTAGCGACGCATCCTCGTGTATTGAAGCTGTCATGTTCAGTCTGAAAATGTCTTTCAGTAGTCATTTATGCAAATAATTATAATTATACAGTGCTATTATTACCGATTGAAAGGGTTTGAAAGAGAGATTGATAGATAGAGATATAATAAAATAAATAGTAGATAGATAGAAAGATAGATAGTAGATAGATAGATATAGAGAGAGGAGGAGGAGGATAGACAGACAGTGAAGATAGATAGAATAGATATATATAGAGAGTGAGTTAGAGAGAGAGAGACCAATTATAGGTAAAGGAGAGGATAGAGTCAGAGAAAATAAGTTGACAGAGAGAGAGAGAGAGAGAGAGAGAGAGAGAGAGAGAGAGAGAGAGAGAGAGAGAGAGAGAGAGAGAGAGAGAGAGAGAGAGAGAGAGAGAGAGAGAGAGAGAGAGGGAGAGGGAAAAAGAGAACAACAGACAGAGAACTATAATAAACATACAATACACACATATAGAGTTTATTTATTCCAGAAATATCTCAAATACGTCTTGAACTTCTCGCTGCCACGCCTGCCTTATCTAGTCTTTCAAGGAATCTATTCAAACACCACCCAAGGTGTCATATCAGTATTTATGCGTATTATTTATTGAACCCCTCTCTCCCCACCCCCATCCCTCTCCCCCTCCCCCCTCCCCCCTCTCCATCATTTCACTATTAACCTTTGATCTCGGACTTTCAAAGGGTCGCGATTAATCTATACCTATTAAGCATAGCTATTATTACGAAAAAGAACTGTATCAATGCATGTTGTATCTTACGTAGAACTTAGTGGTTTGCTCTAAGGAAGAGTCCCTGAGAACGCCGCTCATGGTGGACTGGGCGCATAAAAGTTTTCAATCAATCAATCGATATGTTTCAAAGAGCCATTACTCCTAGTTTCGATTTTTTTCCGGTGAAAAGTCACCCTTGAGTCAATTGACAGGCGAAATATGAATGCGGAATAATGGTTTGTGGTTTCTACTTTATGTTTATACTACAAAAAAGCATCATGAGCTTAACTCGCATAAGAAACATATCCATGCTGCGCTGCAAGCAAATATGTTATTCATGAGAAACGTGTTAATGTTGCAAATATCATGAACTGGATTTTTTTAAAGAGAGAAACATATCCATACCCAAAGTTCGTTGATTGTACGAATGCGTATTATAATCAATGTTGGTGAAGTATTTCGCAAAGAAGTGATGCCATGCTTATCAAAATTAATCTCAATCATGACAGAAAAAGTGTCCAAAAAATCTTAAGACCACTGCAGATAAACAGGTTCTTTCAAATAAAACGTTCACACACATTCTTTAAAAAAAAAACCACCAAAAAAGTAACTATATAATATAACGCAACATGTAGCGGGTGTAAAACTATCTTGAAAGTCATAATTCTTCTTCTTCACCTAATCAAGAGGACCTGTATGGATATGAAAGTTTATTGAAGAATACACATGTACCAGAATGGGATACTTTAAAAGATATAACTCAATCGATGGATGCACCATAACTCATTTTGGGTATATCGTGTTAAATACCTTTGCTTTTTTAAATAAGGAGTGTGGTTTTTAATTGTGGCTGCAAATAAAACAGTTTTGTATACCGAATGGTAGATCTAATTTGTTTAACATCTTCTACGCTTCTCTCAGAACCTTACACGAGGTTATCAAATGGTTATAAATTTAATTCCGTGTGATAATTCTTAAATGAGAGTCTTAAAATGTGTGCTTTGTTGTTCTTTAAATTCGATTACAAATAAGCGATTGTTTTAATACTTCAAATGCAAAAAACCTCTTAATTGAAGATACAAAAATCAAACTACGAAAGTAAATATTCGTTTCAAATCAAGCTCAATTATTTATTGCGCATTATATTTAATTTAAGATAAAAGTGTTTGTTCATTTTTTTTGCCAAGTTAAAAATTAGATTGGAAAGTATTATAATCATGTTTTGTTATATAAAAAACTATACTTTTCTATACTGGTGATACTGGAAACAAGATCACTTTCTATTGTATCTTACTATACTGTGTAATAATTGAAAGATTTCCTCATCTCCCTTGTATTTCAAAGTATTGTACGCAAAGTATTTCATCGTATATTCCCGCTGGGTGTATCACACAAAAAGTATTTGGGAAAGTCTTGTATGAATGTCATTAAAACGATTATACATGTAATGTCATAACTGGTTTTCAAAAATTTGAGAGAAAAAAAACAATGAGATTTTCTCAGCTCGAGCTCTTTTAACTCTTACATTCAGCTATGAGTTTTTCAGCCGGTGGCTGTGGAGTTGCAGCATCCGCCACGATATCCACAGGGATCCTGTTGGAAGGTTCCAACCTCACTAAAGTTCCACCCTCTCAGTGGAGGCATAAGTTTTATATGCAGTGAGGCTTAAGATTCCCAAGTGGTAGACAAGATGTATCTAACAAAAAAGCAAACAAACTTACAGATCATAACGCCTAATTTAGAGCTAAGCTGTCGTTAATGCTCTTCATGATCAATACACTTAGAACACTTTTACTGCCGGGCGATATTAAGCGATACATTATTCAGAGCGAGTAGCTAAACATTGTAGAAAGTAGGTGACATCATGACTTTATCTCCCTACAAGTCAAAATAATTATCATTACAGGCGATGATCTATTTCAGGCTAGGTATACGCTCTGGTAATGGTGGGGTAATGTGGTGATGTGGGGGAAAAGGGGCGGGGGGGAGGGGAGGACGGGTATTTATTATGGGCCTAGTTCCACTCACATCAAATATAGCTATTCTCATGTTATTTATGGACAGCTCTTGATGGCAACTAACGCCACTAGTTTACTTGAGTTCTTATTTTTTTTTTTTTTTAAATTATGGACTCAATAATTTTATTTTCATCTATTTGAATTTCAAATGGCTAAAATTAATAACAAAACATGTAGGATCTACAGCATGTATCATGAATTTTTGTTATATTCATTTAGACATAATTATATTTTCAAATGATAATCAAAATGTTATGCATGCATACATGTATATCATACTACTTGACATCCCAAGGATATTGCTGGTTTTTTTTTTTTTAATGTTCTTTAGTATCTCTTTTTTTCTCTCTTCGATTTGTATGAAAATGAAAAATGAAAATATAATTACCCATATGTTGCCATTATTACCATTGCTTTTCTTGAGGCTCTGTGCAACTTTTGAAATAACCAGCTGCAGTAAGGCATTTGACGCTGACTTGGAGTGCCAATTACTTCCGATCCAGCGTACAATTTGGTCGAGAAAGTTCGACAATTGCAGATAAGGTGAATGGAGGAAGCAATTACAGATTACATATATGCGGGATGGATGCGGGTATTGAAAATTAATAAATGCAAAGCAAAATGAGCAGTATGCGACCTACTACAGTTTTCCATAGAAGACTTACAAGCTAATGTTGCCGAATGAATGTCAATGTTTGGCAAATACCAGGTTGGTTTGTGAAAGAACCCTAACGCGAAAAAACGAAATTTAAAAGATGAAGAAAAAACGCATTTAATTGAAGGCTTTAAAAATGTTTTATAGTGTGAACAGTCACTGGGGGAAAAAAAATTAAAATTACGTTGAAAAATATGAGAATAGCAAAAGAACTTTCAAATAACAATTATACCTTTTAAATACATTTTATTTCATCAAAAAATTAAAACGCAAAAAAGAAGGAAAGTAGATGCAGTGGTATTAAGCTCTATGAAGATGCTGCGTGTATGAAAATATGTCGGTTAGGAAACATTAAAGAGCAGTTTCAGGATATAATTTTTTTTTCCTTATGAAAGAGTAAAGTTGTACTATTAAAATAAGTTTTTGATTGAACACGAACTTCTTAAGGTAGGTAGATGTGTCCTTTTTTTTTCAGTTGTGGAACAATAGGATATATTACATTTTTATCGTGTTCGACCTGCTATTTTGTTGCTATCTCGTGACATATTTCTTTTATCATGATATGACTATGTGTGTATGCATATGTGTGGTTTTTGATTTGTTATGTTTTTCGAGAGGAAATGCTCTTGCTGCCTCTTATGGTTGCGATTAAACATGATACATAGAAACATGCTGTTGTCACGGTTTTGCGATCTTTTGATAGTTTTTCTCGTATTTTGTCGATGTCTATTTTTCTTTCTTTTTTTCCATCCACAAAATAAATTGTGAGGAATAACTTTTCGTTTTTATTGATTTCATAAAAATCAACATTACAGCTATATCTCTGTCCTCTCTCTCTCTCTCTCTCTCTCTCTCTCTCTCTCTCTCTCTCTCTCTCTCTCTCTCTCTCTCTCTCTCTTCCTACCCCTCTAACTGTTTGCCTTATTGTCTGTGTGCCTGTTCTGTCTGTCTGTCTGTCTGTCTGTCTGTCTGTCTCTCTCTCTCTCTCTCTCTCTCTCTCTCTCTCTCTCTCTCTCTCTTCCTACCCCGCTAACTGTTTGCCTTATTGTCTGTGTGCCTGTTCTGTCTGTCTGTCTGTCTGTCTGCGCCTCTCTCTCCCTCTCTCTCTCTCTCTCTCTCTCTCTCTCTCTCTCTCTCTCTCTCTCTCTCTCTCTCTCCCCCTCCCTCTCTCTTTCCTCTATTGCTATCTCTTACAATGTGTAAATTCAGCATCTTATCAATTTAGACAATTAGATAGTTTTATTTGAAAACAAGAGAAAACCAATAGTTACAATGTACTATGTTCAGAAAGATTTCAATAAATATTTGCAACATAAATAACAAATGGAGAGCCCACATTTTATAGACAAAACAAATAGAATTGCTGACAGGTTTAAAAAAAAAATTATCTTTGAAGCAAAAAATGAGCATCCAATAAAATAAAAAATTAAAAGCCGACGGCATAAATCAAAGATATTTAGTTCCTTTTTATTTAAAATCGCACGGCTTTCAGAGTTTTACAGAGCGTTCTGAATAACCTCTGATCTGACATGTCGTAAGATGTTGTAACTTGGCATTCATTATCACATATCAAGATACCGTGACACAGCACTAGGTCCTAGCATTCAATTTTGCATTTTGAGTCTAGAATCAAGACAGAACTTATA
Organism: Elysia crispata; assembly: GCA_033675545.1. NCBI lineage: Eukaryota > Metazoa > Mollusca > Gastropoda > Plakobranchidae > Elysia > Elysia crispata. Next base: position 973,621 of record JAWDGP010004466.1, read on the forward strand.
ATGATAATAATGATAAATGTAATAATAATAATAATAATAATAATAATAATAATAATAATAATAATAATAATAATAATAATAATAATAATAATAATAATAATAATAATAATAATAATAATAATAATAATAACAACGACAATAATACTCAGCTCAGAGCACATTTACACTGTAAAATATCTTTAACAATAATATGAGAATGCGAAAAGGATTTTTTTTTTTTACATAACATACAATTATAAAAAGCATTAATACACAAGGACAATAAATTTTTACATTATACTGAACGAGTCGGTGGAAAAAATAATGCGTTTTTATAGCTTTCTGAAAGTTTCTTATGAAATTATTTTACCTCTCAGTAAACATGTTAGACAATTCCAGTTTTTTCGGCATTTTTCCGTTTCCATACTCCGAAGTTATTTACCATTGTGCCCGGTGGGAGGGGCAGTAACATTTGACAAATTTGGACATAGTACTTTTTTAAGGCATTCAAAACTGAGAATCGAACTCAATGCCTTTAATTGGTAACCATTGTGGATGTTTAAGGAGATGTGTCATCATTTATTTTGCCTGTTATCAACATAGCAACGCGATTTTACCATCTTTGTTTTACGTTGTTCATTCTCTTGTTCAAGCAAGAATAAATATTTAGTTCTGGACAGATGTAAAACGTTCATGATTTATGATAGTGTTATTCCTGGCACCCTGCAGTTCAGATAATCTTTCCACAATTTGTTTAAATCTAAAAACCTGAAAGCCTCAAAATGTCCCTTTCATGAAAATTTGATTCCTTAACACGCAGACTTTTCAGCTTATACATATTGCCAGTGTTCTATTCTCTGAACACGAACCTATTCTGCATCATAATTATGTTATCCCCGCTTATTGATTAGAAACTGCTGATTATCAAAAGAATTTAAGGTTAAAAAGCGTCTGAGGGGGGGGGGGGGATAAAAATGTGAAAGAATGTCCACAAATAAGAAGCGGTAAATAACGATCATATTTTTATCTAACAAATGTTTTAAAAATTATTACGATCTAAATTGTACTCGATGGAGGGAGTAATGTACTTAAAAATTAAATACTGATAGGTCCTTTAGAATGAGCAGATAACATTTAAAGAGTTCATGGAAAAAGAGCAAAAATTCATTTCATTTTTTTCTTATTTCACCCTTGATATGGCCCGGACCTTAAATGGCTTAGCTACTTTAGAAAAGCCAACATCTGGCTCCAAGGTTGGGATTTGACCTTCGATTTCCGGGAGAAATTCAAACTTCTGAACAAGAGAAGAGATAAAAATGAACAATTCCATCGTGGCCAGACCCTCTCCTAAGCAATTTCTCTTTCCGATGCTGAATGGCACGAATTCCTTTTTGGTCACAACAGAGCCGTTTTGGTCGAGAAAGCGATCAGGTCGGAAGACCTCGGGATCTCCCCAAACCTTCTCGTCTCTCAGAACTGAGTCGAGATTGACCATGACAGAAGTTCCTGCGGTGACAGTGAATCCTCCCAGAGAAATATCTTTAGTCGACAGGCGATCTATCCCCAATGGGATAACGCTGGCAAATCTTTGGGTCTCCATGATGAATGCTGTGAGAAACTTGAGCTTATGTTTATCAGAAACATCCGGCGCTCTATCTGTTCCTACAAGATCTTTGATCTCCTGGTAAAGCTTTGCTTGAATGTTGGGAAAGTTGATCATGTAGAGCACAGCGAAAACAATAGTGTTCGTTACAGTCTCCGTCCCAGCGGTGAACAAACTCAGTAAAGATGACAACAAATTTGCATCGTCCAGGCTTGTATCTGTCACGCCTTGAGATTTCTTCCGCTCGATCTCTGTAAGAAACGCCTGCACGATGTCTTCAAACGCCTCATCCGACTCGTTAATATTTCTCTTATCCTTCTCAGTCCACTCGAAGATGGTGGCTCTCATTTGTCTAAAAATTGATTTGAGTTCTTTGTAGTGAAACCGGTCGCCAGGGAGATATTTCAGGACGGGGAAGAAATTAATGACGGCTGAGGAGCCTAGGAGATGGAAAATTCGCTTCACAAAGCCTAACCAATATACGATGGTTTTGTCGTTCTGGTTGAACCTTTTGCTAAAGGTCACTCCGGTTATGACATTGGTCACACATACCATTACCAGGTTGCTAATGTCTGACGCTTGGCCATTGTAACTATCGATAGTCGCCAGTAGATAATCAGCTTCAATCCTTATCCTCTCAGCCATGACGTCCCGTCCCATTCCCAGAGAGCGAAGGGTGGACTGCAGGAAGGCGCGCTGTTCCTTCCACTTCCGCCCGCCAAGGGAGATAATGCCAGCGTATTCAGAAGATTCCTCGTGAACGATGTTATTGGGTCGTTCCAACAAGCTCTCATGGTGGTTGAGGAGAGCTTCAGAAATAAGCTCGTATCCACTTAACATTACGCATCGGAAAGGTCCCATCTGTAGGGTATAAATATTTCCCAGTCTGAAAATGAAAAGAAAAGATATACTTCATGGTTAACTGTGATCAAGATTATCCAAAAAAAGATAAACTTAAAATGGGATCCCAAACATGTTTAGCAGGGAAGCCGAAGTAAAGCGATCCTCAACACCTCAAGGTAGCAGATCTCTCTCCTCTTTTATGTTCACCTGAAGATCTGTTCGATAGAGGACTCGTTATCCTACATTCCTGAAGCAAAACAGAGAGGGAGAGAGAGAGAGAGAGAGAGAGAGAGAGAGAGAGAGAGAGAGAGAGAGAGAGAGAGAGAGAGAGAGAGAGAGAGAGAGAGAAAGGGCGAGAAACATAGATATATAGATAGAGAAGGAGATAAGTGTAAATAGAGCAGTGGAGAGAGACAAAAAGGAGAAAGAGAAGAGAGAGAATAGGAGAGAGAAAGGGACACGAAGAGATAGAGAGAGAGAAAGAGAGAGAAGAGACGAGCGGAGAGATGGGGAGAGGTGCTCATTAGTGCATATTTCAGTTCATGGTAAGTCTCGGGAATCGAATTAGGATGAGCTATGCTTTGAAAACATGCAAACTTAGGGAGTTGGTTTTGTCTTAACTGCACAGGTTTTTCAAGCAGTGTTTTCATTCACCCAAAGCAACGAAGGAAAGCGATGAAGCCTCTAAAAACCCATCCACCCCCTCCACCCCGAATCCCAATTTCATTCATCGCTTATTTTGATTTTAAATAAATTGCAGGTGCTTTAATATTAGTTGCCCACGAAAGCTAAGGCAGAAAGCATGAGACTGACTAAAATGTCACGCGAGTTTGAAAGATTCATCGTCTCTTTGTTTCGTAAAGCTTAGATCACGGCAATGGCAAATCAAGATAATGATGAATCAAGAGGCCCAGCCATTTTGTACCACGCACCTTTGTCTCCAGGTGTCCAGCTGATCAACAAGGTTGCCATGGAAGAGATGCAGATGTCCAACCACGGGCAAGGCTAGCCCGGGACTAGGCGGTGGGTTTCGCGGCCTTGACCTCCACCATAGCAGCGCTGCCAATGTCACTAAGAACGCAACCACCGTGCCCAGCATTTCGAGGAGGTTTTAGATCAATGACTCGAAAGGTTGAATGGAGTTAGGGTTCCTTACCCTGTGTGGGAAAACGTTAGAGAGGTAATTCTGTCCAAAAAAAAAACAATAAAAAAAATTAAAATAGGAGAAGATAGATAGATAAATAGAAAGAAATACAGTTAGATAGAAAGACTGACAGATAGATAAATAGACAGATGGATAGAAAAATAGATAGATAAATATATAGATAAGTTAAGATTTACTTTGTTCATCCCCAAAGTGACATGCCCATAACATAAAAAGACATACAATAAAAATTCAGGCGTTTATATAATAAATTGAAAAAAAAAATATATATACATACATACATACATAATTATACATATACATAAGCTATATGTATTCATTTTTCATTACAGAGCCAGTATGTACAACAAAGTAAGTTTACATATCTTAAAATGTTTACCTTGCAAAGATTATAATGAATAAATAAATAGAGTGGATGATAATGGTATTATTACACAGGCAGAAAGACACATTAAGGGGAGGGGGAAAGAGACGAAATGAGAGGAGAGAGGGGAAGTAAGAGGGAATGTGTAAGGGAAAGAGAGAGAGATAGAGAGAGAGACAGAGACAGACAGACAGAAAGACAGAGACAGAGAGAGAGAGAGAGAGAGAGAGAGAGAGAGAGAGAGAGAGAGAGAGAGAGAGAGAGAGAGAGAGAGAGAGAGAGAGAGCAAGAGTGAGGGAGAAAAAGAGTGAGAGAGAAAGATAGAAGGATATATATATATATATATATATATATAGAGAGAGAGAGAGAGAGAGAGAGAGAGAGAGAGAGAGAGAGAGAGAGAGAGAGAGAGAGAGAGAGAGAGAGAGAGAGAGAGAGAGAGAGAGAGAGAGAGAGAGAGAGAGAGAGAGAGAGAGAGAGAAAGGAGATGAAATAAACTCAGATGATTAAAATCGGAGTCGAGATGCAAAATACATTAAAGCACTAGTTGAAAATTGGAGACACTTGCTCTGTATAGGATCTGGAGCAAAAATTGTCTTATTAAATGTGACACTTTCTTTGCATTTTTGTTACAATTCAGCCGAATACCGACGACCCTCTAAAACAAGGCCTTCTCAGAAGAGACCAACCATCTCATAGTGTTTCATCTAAAAGATCTTTGAAAAAAAAACCTCTTCACGGCCATGGATCACGTTAACCATTGCCTCACAGCATGTGAAGTTTGGTCCTCGTTGATATAAAACCAAGCTTCACTCAAAGAAGCCTGCATGCATGGGCTGTACAACGTATTTAACTGTATGGCGTAGGCATGTAATTTATGCACAGGAAAACAGCAATGAGAGGAGGGACATAATAAAAGTAAAATTAATACACTATAATCTTTTTTAAAATTATACTTTCATAAAAATCTCAATACTGATAATGAATATAAAATACTGTTAAGAAATAAAGGTTATATACTCACCTGAAAATTGATCTGTAACAAACAGGCCTGTGTTTGCTAAATATTATATTAACACAAGCTTCTTCTAAACATAAGGTCTAAAGTAGACCTTAGTTTTCATTGAGTACATTTTTGTATAATCCTTTTTACCAGCCGATATGGCATGGATATGAGGGTTGTTAGAATGTTATGTATGCCAAAGAATAGGGTAAGGCTCATGACAAGCCTAATAAAAAAGCAACACTTATTAATATAATTCAAATATCATCAAATAATTATACTGCAGCAGCATTCACAGGAAGAAAAAATGAGATTGCTATCTAGATCTGACTTCAATGTCAAACAAGTCAGCAAGACGATAAAATGATGTCATATAAATATATCAAGTACGTTGTAGCGAGCAGAGTGACCTCTTTTCCATTGACTATTGAAGCCTAGCAGACCTTAGCCTGGTGCAGAGACCGTAAAATGGCCAAGTGCAAAGTCTGTTATGGCCAATGTGTGTCCCATTTACACTCTGGAAGTTGAAAAACTGTGCAAATCGTTTTTTTTATGTCTTCATTATTTAATTCAAAGTTTGGTTTATCTTGACACAAGCCTTGTGATTTAATTAAGTCCTAAAATGTTAAAAAAAAATGATTTCTGTTTTCTTTTAAACTGCATCTAAAATCCTGAATCCTGAATCGATGGTCAGGCGATATTAAACGAATAAAGAGGATTCATCTCTCATATTTGAGATTTACGTCTAGTTTAAAATGCTTCCGATCGCTCTTTAACAAAATAAGCAGATTGATTAAAAACACGTCACACTTCAAAGTAAACAACTGAACTTATGTCGAACTTTCAATGTCTCCTACTTCTTTCGCCTTAGGTGCTTCTGCACACTGACCCAGATAATTAACTTAGGGTTGTGCTTGGCTGGGTGACTTCTTAAAACAAGCTTGGTGACAGTTTAGCCTTAGGCCCAAGAACTTTCTTCTATTTGAAGTTTAACTTTACTGTACCCAGCTTGTAATTGCTAAAATACAATTCCCAAATAGACTTAGCAACAACACATACTAGTTTAAGGATTAGAAGTAGTAGTCGCAGTAGTAGTAGTAGTAGTAGTAGTAGTAGTAGTAGTAGTAGTAGTAGTAGTAGTAGTAGTAGTAGTAGTAGTAGTAGTAGTAGTAGTAGTAGTAGTAGTAGTAGTGTTTGTTGGTCCAATGGCAAGTGTTGGTGCTCCCGGATTTAATGATTGTCTTTGGGATGATTTGGACTTTCCCAATCAAGATTGCAAGTCACTCAGAGAGGCTTAGTAAATACATTCGCCATGAAACTCTCTTTTTACGGAGCGAAGTGGCGTATTGGTATAAACTATATTCTCTTCGAGTGGCAAGGCGATGGGTGCCGAAGCATCTATAAATCGATGGATCTAATCTCACAAATTCAAGCATTTTCCAGTCTTTTTCACTTAAAGCCTTATCCTAACCTCTGCTGAAAACTACCTGAAATTCTAGCTCTTCTTCTACTTCTTCCCCAACTGACTGCTTGTCTCCCTGCTTGTCTGTGTTTGCGTGTCTTTTCTGTCTGACTTTCTGTCTCTCTGTCTTTCTGTCTTTATCTCTCTCTCATTCTATCTCTCTCTCTCTCTCTCTCTTTGATCAGTCTAGAAATTGAGATTGTTTTATTTTCTAACAAGAATACCAATTATGGTGATAATAGATGAAGTTCAGAAACATTTAAATAGATGTGCGTAATAAGTAAAAATGCCTTGCCACACAATCATAAGTAGCGTACCTTCTAGAGATATCATTACCAAAGACATAGACATAATTTCGAAGGAAAGAACAAAACGCACTATCTGTATTATTTTGTTTTTTTACTGCATGCCAGAGAAAACATGAAAATAGTATCAAAGCTGCTAAGGACATCAGTACAAGAACACAAGAAGTGACCAAATTTGAATATTTCAGTTTCAAAATAGAAGAGCCTGTGACAACTATCGAAAACTTCAAAGGAAATCGTAAAACTTTAAAACATGATATAAAAAAATAAATTTTAAAGGCAGTACCAAAGGCAGACTTCTCAAAGATATTGTATTCACGAACGCAAAATAAGTCAGAGACAAAGGGCATTAACAATTATAAAATACAATCATGTTCATGATTTAAAAAAACAACAACAAAAAAGGTCATTTTAAATGATTAAAATCTTAAACAACGTCTATAAATTTTTGGTGTAGAGTATGATGCTTATTCTTTACTTAAGAACCTTTTTAATTGTTGATTAAGAGGATATCAATGAAGGAAATCGATTAATTCTGTACTTTCAGTATCTTTTTTTTTTTTTTTACCTTTTAATCGCTTATTAAAAAGCTACAAATTTTCCCTCTAAGTGCATGGAAGTGAATGCGTAGATTTTTAACCACTCAATTATTTTGATCTACAATGTGATAAATGCTAAAAAAAAATTATGTAGATAGATTTGGATTTTACAAGATTAGTTATTATTCCTATTTCCGTAAAAAGGTACTAAGCTACGGAAATTAAGTTGCCCATTGATTTTGATCTACATAATAATGAATCTTTGAGAAGATCTAAAAATGGAATTAGATTTTACAAAATTAGCTTACTATTCCCACTAGATTCGTTGAAATTAATGAACAACCATTAGCAGAAAGACCAAGTTCACTTTGGAGCCTAGATTTTATTTTTGGTTTAGGACATTTCTGTCTCAATCTCGAGCTTTTATTTAATCTTTAGGCCCACTTGGATTCGCGTAATCCCAAAGCTTTGATGCTATCGCTTGATTTGAGAAGACAAGTTACTGAAATCAATCTTTTTCGCTAAAGTATTTTTTAATATTACTATTCCGAATAGGTCTAAAAAGGGACACTTCCCTTGCTTTGGTATTAATCACATTCCCGTCGGATATGAATTCTTCTCTACACTCATCCAAGTTCGAACCTTTGGAGAAAGAAAGGGAAATTAACAAATCATAGTATTCAAATATTTTAGTAAATTTGACAACGCATAATAAACTGATGTGCCAAAAGTTATAGAGATTATAGAGCACCTAGAGTTAGTTAGTTAGCACACATTTTATGAACAAAAAAGTAGGCCTATAATTATAATTGCTGGCGCGATTTAAAATACAGTTATCTTCGAAGCACAAGCATGAGCATCTAATACAATAAAGATGAGAACTTGCATTCTATTTTTTTTTTTTTTTAATTTTAGATCGCCTCCAGAATGTTGCACAGCATTCTGAATAACTTCTAATCCAGCATGATGTAAGTTATAACTAGGTATTCATAATGACAGACTGGAACATCGTAATCTAGCAGTAGGGCTCAGCACTTCCACATTCGCATTCCACTACTAAGTTGATCAAAAGACCTCAAAATCGAATTCTTTTTACGGAAAAGCATTATATCAACATTCAGCAAAGTTTTGGTGAGGATCAACGTCCACAAGTCCAAACTTTGAAAGATTATTTCCATTTGGCGACAACATCCAGAATCTAGATTTAGATCTAACTCTGCGTACCAGCGCTGGGTACGGCTCTTCTCTTCCATCATGGCTAAGCTGCAATAACTTTACCGGCAGGTGTGCACAGAATGAGACAGGATAATATAATTGAATTAAGTTAAGATGTTAAATAGGTCAATAAGTTCGGCTTGCCCAGGTACTTTTAGTTTCTGGACAAGTTAAATTGCTTCAGTTTCTTCAATTTAATTTAGCATTTTAGTCGACCTACATTCTGCTTTATAGAATCCGTGTTCTATTCAAGCCTTCATTTTATAGAAGGAAGTTTGCTAGGTAAAAAGACCGCTTTGGGTGAGTTTGTTAATTAATTGAGTCTAGAATTAAGTAACAACTTAATAATAATAATAATAATAATAATAATAATAATAATAATAATAATAATAATAATAATAATAATAATAATAATAATAATTCCGCTAAGAATTACGATGATGAAGAGGAAGAAAAAGAAGAAGGAGAAGGAGAAGGAGAAGAAGAAGAAGAAGAAGAAGAAGAAGAAGAAGAAGAAGAAGAAGAAGAAGAAGAAGAAGAAGAAGAAGAAGAAGAAGAAGAAGAAGAAGAAGAAGAAGAAGAAGAAGGATAGAAAACGTATACTAATACTTGATTTTTTTGGTAACTATTGTGGATGTTTAAGGAGAGCCGTTATCATTCTTTTGCATGTTATCATCATAGGAGCACGATTTTACCATCTTTGTATGACGTTGTTCATTCTCGTGTTCATGCATGAATAAACATTTAGATCTAGATAGATGTGAATGTGCTTGTTTTATGAGAGTGTTATTCATTAAATACTGGCACCCTGTGCTTCAGGTAATCTTTCCAAAACATTTTTTTTTTCAAATCTAAAAATCTGAAAGCCTCAATCTGTCGCTTTAATGAAAACCTGTTTTCTTAAGATGCAAACTTTTCAGCTTAAATATATTGCCAATGTTCTCTTCTCTAAACACGAATCTATTCTGCATCATATGTCATTCCCGCTTATTGCTTAGAAGCTTTTGATTATCAAAAGAGCTTAAAGAAAACTAACGTCTGAGTCGGAAAATTTTTAAAAAGTGAATGACTGTAAGGAAATAAGAAACGGTACATAACGATCCAATTTTTATGAAAGATAAGTTTTAAAAATTATTACAATCCAAATTGAACACGATGGAGGGAGTAATAAAACTATCAATTAAATACTGATTAAACCCTGTAGAATAAACAGATAACATTTAAAGATTTGATTGAAAATGACCAGAATTAAATTGATTTTTTTCTTATTTCACCCTTGATATGGCCCGAACCTTAAATGGCTTTGCTACTTTAGAAAAGCCAACATCTGGCTCCAAGGTTGGCCTTTGACCTTCGATTTCCGGGAGAAACTCAAACTTCTGAACCAGAGAAGAGATAAAGATGAACAACTCCATCGTGGCCAGACCCTCTCCTAAGCAATTTCTCTTCCCGATGCTGAATGGCACAAATTCCTTCTTGGCCACAACAGAACCGTTTTCGTCGAGAAAGCGATCAGGTCGGAAGACCTCTGGATCTCCCCAAACCTTCTCGTCTCTCAGAACTGAGTCGAGATTGACCATGACTGTAGTTCCTGCGGTGACAGTGAATCCTCCCAGAGAAATATCTTTAGTCGACAAGCGATCTAAACCCAATGGGATAATGCTGGCAAATCTTTGGGTCTCCATGATGAATGCCGTGAGAAACTTGAGCTTATGTTTTCAGAAACATCCGGCGCTCTATCTGTTCCTACAACATCTTTGATCTCCTGGTAAAGCTTTGCTTGAATGTTGGGAAAGTTGATCATGTAGAGCACAGCGAAAACAATAGTGTTCGTTACAGTCTCCGTCCCAGCGTTGAACAAACTCAGTACGGATGACAACAAGTTCGCGTCATCCAGGCTTGTATCTGTCACGCCTTGAGATTTCTTCCGCTCTATCTCTGTGAGAAACGCCTGCACGATGTCTTCAAACGCCTCATCCGACTCGTTAATATTTCTCTTATCCTTCTCAGTCCACTCTAAGATGGCGGCTCTCATTTGTCTAAAAATTGATTTGAGTTCTTTGTAGTGAAACCGGTCGCCAGGGAGATATTTCAGTACGGGGAAGAAATTAATGATGACCGAGGAGCCGAGGAGATGGAAAATTCGTTTGACAAAGCCTAACCAATATACGATGGTTTTGTCGTCCTGTTCGAACCTTTTGCTAAAGGTCACTCCGGTTATGACATTGGTCACACATACCATTACCAGGTTGCTAATGTCTGACGCTTGACCATTGAAACTATCGATAGTCGCCAGTAGATAATCAGCTTCAATCCTTACCCTCTCAGCCATAACGTCCCGTCCCATTCCCAGAGAGCGAAGGGTGGACTGCAGAAAGGCGCGCTGTTCCTTCCACTTCCGCCCGCCAAGGGAGATAATGCCAGCGTATTTAAAGGTTTCCTCGTGTGAGATATTATTGGGTCGTTCCAACAAGCTCTCATGGTGCTTGAGGAGGGCTTCAGAAATAAGCTCGTATCCATTTAGCATTACACATCGGAAAGGTCCCATCTGTAAAGTATAAATGTTCCCCAGTCTGAAAATGAAAAGAGAAGATATACTTCATGGCCAATTCCGTGATTCAGACCATCTAAAACAAGGTAGACTTAAAATAGGATCCCAAACCTATTTAGAAAAGTAGCGAAGTAAAGAGATCGTGATCACCTCATGGTAGAAGATCTCTCTCCTCTTTTATGTTCACCTGAACTTCTGTTCGATAGAGGACTCGTTATCTTACATTCCTGAAGCAAAACAGAAAGAGAGAGAGAGAGAGAGAGAGAGAGAGAGAGAGAGAGAGAGAAAGAGAGAGAGAGGGGGAAAGAGACGGTCAAAGAGATAGTGAGAGGTGCATAATTATTAGTGGCATATTTTAGTTAATGGCAAGTCCCGGGGATCGCCTTCGGAAGAGCAAATCTAGTAGTTGGTTTTGTCTTTTAACTAAAAAAATTCATTAGTCGTTGTTTTTATTCATCCAAAGCAACGAAGGAACTTGATAAAGCCCCTTAACACCCATCCACCCCCCCAAAAAAAAAAAAAAAATCCCTATTTCATTCATCGCTAATATGGATTTTAAATAAATTACAGGTGCTTCAATATCAGTTGTCCACGATAACTAAGGCAGAAAGCATGAGACTGAAAATATTCATCGTCTTTCTATTTCGTAAAAGCTTACATCATAGCAATGCAAATCAAGATAATAATGGCCTATCCTTCTAGTACCACGCACTTTTGTCTCCAGGTGTCCAGCTGGTCAATAAGGTTGTCATGGAAGAGATGCAGATGTCCAACTACGGGCAAGGCTAGCCCGGGACTAGGCGGTGGGTTTCGCGGCCTTGACCTCCACCATAGCAGCGCTACCAATGTCACTAAGAACGCAACCACCGTGCCAAGCATTTCGAGGAGGTTTTAGATCAATGATTCGAAAGGTTGAATCGGGTTAGATTCCTTGCTCTGTGTGTGAAAACAGTTCTCTTTATCTAAACGAAAAGGAATAAAACGGTTTGCTTTAAATGAAAAAAAGTATATTATATATATATATATATATATATATATATATATATATATATATATATATATATATATATGTAATGACAATAACAAAATTGATTACCTAGTTTAAATCTTGATTTACCATGACTCCAGAGTTTCGAGCCCGTGCGGCTCTCTTCAGATGGCTGATAACAAATTTGTTATGATTGTTATTAAGCTCCCTTTGTCGGGCACTGTCACAAAATGTTAGAATAACGATCACACACACACACACACACATATATATATATATATATATATATATATATATATATATATATATATATGAAAAGATAGATAGATATTAACATAGTTAGATTTACAAATAGTTATGGTGATTTAAAAAATGACAAAAAAAAATAATTATTAATTGCTCAGATTTTTGTGCTATGACTCAGAGTTTCGAGCCTTGAAAGAAAGGATATAAATAGGTAAATATGGATTGATAGATAGATAGATAGATAGATAGATAATGAGATAGATGGATAGACAGGCTGATAGATAAATTGATAGATAAATAAATAAATAGATAAATAGATTCATGGAGGAAAGAGGGTTTAGGCAAGAGGTATAGAAACCCATTTCACCCTGAGGGAGATAGACAGGAGGAGAGGGGGAGTTTGAATGGGAAAGAGAGAGAGAGAGAGAGAGAGAGAGAGAGAGAGAGAGAGAGAGAGAGAGAGAGAGAGAGAGAGAGAGAGAGAGTGCGTGAGAGAGAGCGAGAGAGTGAGAGGGAGGGAGGGAGAGAGAGAGAGAGAGAGAGAGAGAGAGAGAGAGAGAGAGAGAGAGAGAGAGAGAGAGAGAGAGAGAAAGAAAGAAGTGGGGGGGTGGGGGGGTGGGGAAGAGACGATTGGAATCGAAGCCGAGATGCAAAATATATAAAAACACTAGTAGAAAATTGAAGTTTCTATATAAGATTTGGAGTAAAAATTATCTTATTGGATGTGACTCTTCAGCTTTATTTATGTCAAAATTTAGCCGAATACAGAAGAACCTCTAAAACAATGCCTATTCACTAAAGACCAACCCTCTCATAGTGTCTCGTTTCAAAGATCTTCGAAATACCCTATAATTTTTTTTTTTAATTATACTTTCATAAAAATCTTAAAAATACTGATAATGGATATAAAAATTATACTGTTAAGAAATAAAGGTTATAAACTCACCTGAGAATTGATCTGTAACAAGCAGGCCTGTGTTTGCTAAATATTATATTAACACAAGCTTCTTCTGAACATAAGGTCTAAAGTAGACTGCGTAAATTTTTGTATGATCCTTTTTATCAGCCGATATGGCATGGATAAGAAGGTAATTGGAATGTCGATGTCATGTATGTCAAAGGAATAGGGTAAGGCCCATTACATGCCTAATAAAAAAACACCACTTTTTAATATAATTCAGATATGATCAAAAAATTACATTGCAACAGCATGCACAGGAAAGAAAATTGAGATTGCTATCTAGACCTGACTTTAATGTCAAACATGTCAGCAAAACGATAAATTGATGTCATATAAAAATATCAAGTACATTGTAGGGAGCAGAGTGACCTCCTCTTTTCCATTGACTATTGAAGCCTAGCAGACCTTAGCCTGGTGCAGAAACCGTAAAATGGCCAAGATCAAAGACCGTCATGACCAGTGTGTGTCAGTATGACACTCTGGAAGTTGAAGAACTCTGTGCAAATCGTTTTTTTTTTTTATATCTTCATTATTTAGTTCAAAGTTAGGTTTATCTATACACAAGCTTTGTGATTTAATTAAGTCCTAAAACGTAAAAAAACAAAAAAACAAAATTGGTTTCTCCTTTTTTTAAACTGCATTTAAAATCCGGAATCGATGGTCAGGCGATATTAAACAAAAAAAGAGGATTCATCTCTCGTATTTGAGATTTACGTCTAGTTTAAAATGCTTTCGATCGCTCTTTAACAAAGCTTCAAGAAAATAAGCAGATTGATTAAAAACAAATCACACTTCAAAGTAAACAACTGAACTTATGTCGAACTTTCAATGTCTCCTACTGTTTTCGCCTTAGGCGCTTCTGCACACTGACCCAGATAATTAACTTAGGGTTGTGCTTGGCTGGGTGACTTCTTAAAACAAGCTTGGTGACAGTTTAGCCTTAGGCCCAAGAACTTTCTTCTATTTGAAGTTTAACTTTTACTGTACCAAGCTTGTAATTGCTAAAATACAATTCCCACAATAGGTTTAGCAAAAACCCATTGATTTGGAGGCCTGTTCTGTTTTATGCAATTAAACAATTCATGACAACGTGGAAATTAAAATGTCTCAAGGATCTATATATTAAATTTATAATTGTACTAAATTGTACTATGAGTGGCTCTGGAGCATATATATATATATATATATATATATATATATATATATATATATATGTTATTGTTATAAAATTTGCTTTTCTATTGCCATGGTCTTCACAACCTGTTGATTGTTGTAAATTTTGCTTTTCATTGGTGCAGGTGTAGAACTCTGGAGAATATAAGTCTGTTATTTTTGTGAAGTTTGCAATTCTTCAATGTAGATGTCTTCCCTACCTGTTCATTTAAACGGGCAATCATGCTTGTAATTATTATTTCTCTTGCACCAATATAAGCGTAACAGTAAATTTATATTGGCTATAATGGCCTAAAACAGTAATAGTTGAACAGCAGTTCGTGATGGCCATGATAGCTGATTGTAAGGTTCTGGAAATTAACCATGATCTAGATATTTCTGCTATAAAAAATGATTGTGTTATTGTCCTCCTTCTCCTCCTCTTCATCTCCTCCTCCTCCTCCTCCTTCTTGTTGTTGTTGTTGTTTTTGGTGGTGTTGTTGTTGTTGTTGTTGTTGCTGTTGTTTTTGATGTTGTTGTTGTTGTTGTTGTTGTTGTTGTTGTTGTTGTTGTTGTTGTTGTTGTTGTTCTTCTTCTTCTTCTTCTTCTTCTTCTTCTTCTTCTTCTTCTTCTTCTTCTTCTTCTTCTTCTTCTTCTTCTTCTTTTCTTCATGACTCCGATTTGCAGGCTATTTCTTGCCCCACCTATACAGCAGGATTTATATATCGCAGAGAAGAGGAACTCATTAAATGCGCTTCGAATCAAAGCCCCTTTTTTATTCTTATGATTAGGCTTTTTGTGGGTTTTTTTTTAAAAACAAAGTTCTTTAAACTTAGCCAATGTATTTTTTTTCAGTGTAACTCTGTAGGCCTACATGTACATGTATACACAAAAGAAAGTCAGCGCGCTTTGGCTACGCACAGACCAGGGCCGTGCTGTAACGGGCAGCCCGTAACAGCCTGACATCACTTGAATTCTGATATGCGCACCCAACCTACATGGTCACCCGATACTTGCGATGTTGGATTCAAAGATCACGGTCGATCGACTCTAGCGACTTAGGTCTAGCTAGATATAGATCTAGATCTAGTAAATCTGATTAAAACGTCCAATGGCCAAAGAGGTGACTATTTTGCCGTTTACTTAAGACTTCTAGTGCTAGATCTACTGATTTACAAAGTATATTCTTAATGCAATAATTATTTAGCGAAGCCAGTCTAATCAAGACCTAGCCTATCCGAGGCACGATATCGTAGATCTACATCTAGGTTATGACATATACCCCATGGCCCAACTAATTTTGAATAATTATATCGGAATTTTAAAGCCATTAGTAGTGGAGTATAGTTACCTGAAGGGCAGACAAACCCGCATGTTTTCAAAGCACATAGATTTAATGTTTTACCAACTGAATTGTATTTATATAATTTGACTCCAAACCTTTTTTTAACTTATAAGCCGTGGAAAAGAAGTATAAAGCTTTTACTGTAAGATATAGGGGGGGAATCTGTTCGGCATCTCAAAAAAATATTCGAAACAAGAAAAACTGAACAAAATAAAACCAGCAAGCACCAACAAACACACACACACACCAACAAAGATCTCATTTCTCATTTATTTTCACCTTGTAAACAGTGAAGCTTTAAAAATATATTCTGCAAATATTTAAAAATGAGGAATTATTATGAAAACAAATGATTATCAATTTGTAGTAAACTTTTCTAGACAATATTCCGCCAGAACACCATTGTTAACAACATAGGATAAATAAAGTTTCCACCTTCTTTCACCAAAACAGTTATGGCGGCACCGGAAAATTACGCAAATACCCGGGACATCCTGAAGTGCCTGTCTGTGTAACTGTCCGTCCCTTAATTTGTGGTGGTATCTAGTGCTATTATTCATCTCCAATTAATTTCGCAGCATAGCGACCAATTAAATGCAGTGTCTATTAAACTGCTGGAGTTCTGGTCCACATTGCCCAATGTGTGGTTTGCCAGAGTGAAGGCCCAATTTGGTACCAAAAACATAACGCCGGATTAGACGAAAGATGTTTATGTCGTCAAGGCACTGGACGTAAAAACTGCAAGGGATTTAAAAAATAACCCTTTTTAACCCTCCTGGGACAGAGAAATATTCTACTCTGAAGAGGAACCTTATAAAAGCTTTTGGTAAATCACAGGCTCAGCAGCACAGCGAACTCTTAAATCTTGACGGCTTGGGCGACAGAAAGCCAGCTGCTTTTCTTCGGAAGATTAACTCTTTGAATGATGATTTTAAAAAGAGCTCTCTTCTTGGCTAATCTCCCAAACGATGTGCGCAGAATTCTTGCTAGGCAATAGTTCCTGGATATGGAAACACACGCTGAAGCTACAGGCCAAATCTGGGAGGTACATTGCACAGGCAGGACAGGCATACAACAAGTTACTCTGGCCGGTTGCGAGGCTTCCTCTGCAGCAGTTGAGGCCATCATTAAACCAAAGAAATTCCCGTCTCAAATCGCTAGGAAACCAGCCCTATATAAATTACGCGATCAGTGTTTTCTTAGCATCTCAGCTTTGGCCCGCAAGCCCGCAACTGTCAGCCAGGATGCAAATTTTCCTCTCTGTTGTCAAAGTCTTCGGGAAACGACACAGCCAGCCTCTACGTATGGCAGCAGCTGCCACCCCACTTCAATTTAACGCGCTTTCGGTTGTGGACAGTCCTACTTAGTAGTCACGGGAGCAGGGTATC
>JAWDGP010004467.1:0-32500 GCA_033675545.1 Elysia crispata
TATGTTTCCAGGTAAATTATTCTCTTTCTCCCTCTCTCTCTCTCTCTCTCTCTCTCTCTCTCTCTCTGTCTCTCTCTCTCCCCCCCCCCTATCTGATCAAATTAGCCCTACAAAATAGTAGGCTCTTTACCTCTCTTGTCATATCTACTCTCTGAACCTAGAAAACTTATCTTTACTCTCAATTCATTTGTATACTCTTTCAACCCTGAAAAACTAATCGTTGCCTCTCTTACCATCTGTATACTTTCTATATCCTAAAACTAATCTTACCGTCTCTTGTCATCTGTATAATCTCTCAATCCTAGAAAACTAATCTTTCCAGTCTCTTCCTTCTTAAAAATAAATCTACCTCTCTTCCATCTCCTACTCTCTCTCCATCCTAAAAATAAAATTTCTCTTTTGCCATCTGCCTACTCTCTCAATCCTAAAAAAATAAATCTTGCCATCTCTTGCCACACCCACCTTCCAATCTAAAAATAAAATCTCCCTTGCCGTGCTTGCCATCTGCCTACTCTCTCCATCCTAAAAAATAAATCTGACTGTCTCTTGCCATCTGTATACTCTCTCAATCAGAAAATAATATTTGCCTCTCTTACCATCTTTCTACCAGCCTAGAAAACTAATCTTCCCTCTTACCATTTATAAACTCTCTCAACCCTAAAAAAATAATATTTGCCTCTCTTACCATCTTTCTACTTTCTAAGCCGTACAAAACTAACCTTTGCCTCTCTTACCATTTATATACTCTCTCAACCCTAAAAAAAAAAAAAAACTAATCTTTGCCACTCAGATCACAAAGATGGTTTTTCTAAAATGAATTTACATAAAGATTGGTGAGTACTTTACACTTTGTAGAAGTGGAAATTTACGAAAAAGAATTGAAGGCAAACACATAGATAAGGATTGCCAAGAATCGTAGTGTCATTGTGGTGACAGTTTCAGTGTGGTAACAGTTTTATTGTGGTAACAGTTTCCACGTGATAAATGTTTCGTTGTGGTAAGTTTTATTGTGGTAACAGTGTCACTGTGGTAACAGTTTTATTGTGGTAACAGTTTCATTGTGGTAACAGTTTCATTGTGGTAACAGTTTTATTGTGGTAACAGTTTCATTGTAGTAACAGTTTCATTGTGGTAACAGTTTCATTGAGGTAACAGTTTTATTGTGGTAAAAGTTTCAACGCGATAAAAGTTTCGTTGTGGTAAGTTTCATTGTGGTAGCAGTTCATTGAGGTGACACTTTCCTGGTTACCAGTTTTATTATAGGGGAATAGTTTTACTGTAGCATCACTTTAATTAGGGTTTACTAAGATGCAACCGAGGTGATGTTTGTGCTAATCTAAGGGCTGAGCATAGACAACACTGCGCTCTATCTGAGTAGGATTGATCTTGAACTCCGGAAAACAACTTAAAATTAAGATTCATCGATTTTTATGAATCTCCCTTTCCATGCCTAACTGACTTTGATCCGCTAACTCAATAACTTTCACACCCCTACACCCCTCTCTCTCTTTCCCTACACCTCCCGTCTCTTGAGTTTCATGTTGATTAATGAAAAGCGCGAGAAGAAAAAACTATAAAGAATTATCGTTCTTGCATTGACATGACGCTAAAATTCTTGGCAATCCTTATCTACGTGTTTGCCTTCAATTCTTTTTCATAAATTTCCACTTCTACAAAGTGTAAAATACTCACCAATCTTTATGTAAATTCATTTTAGAAAAATCATCTTTGTCTCTCTTAACAGCTTCTTTCTTTATGTGTCCAGGTAAATTATTCTCTCTCTCCCTCTCTCTCTCTCTCTCTCTCTCTCTCTCTCTCTCTCTCTCTCTCTCTCTCTCTCTCTCTCCCCCCCCTATCTGATCAAATTAGCACTACAAAATAGTAGGCTCTTTACCTCTCTTGTCATATCTACTCTCTGAACCCTAGAAAACTTATCTTTGCCTCTCAATCCATTTGTATACTCTTTCAACCCTGAAAAACTAATCGTTGCCTCTCTTACCATCTGTATACTTTCTATATCCTAAAACTAATCTTACCGTCTCTTGCCATCTGCCTACTCTCTCAATCCTAAAAAATAAATCTTACCGTCTCTTGCCATCTGCCTACTCTCTCAATCCTAAAAAATAAATCTTACCGTCTCTTGCCATCTGTATACTCTCTCAATCCTAGAAAACTAATATTTGCCTCTCTTACCATCTTTCTACTTTCTAAGCCCTAGAAAACTAATCTTTGCCTCTTTTACCATTTATAAACTCTCTCAACCCTAAAAAAATAATATTTGCCTCTCTTACCATATTTCTACTTTCTAAGCCCTACAAAACTAACCTTTGCCTCTCTTACCATTTATATACTCTCTCAACCCTAAAAAATAAAAACTAATCTTTGCCACTCAGATCACAAAGATGGTTTTTCTAAAATGAATTTACATAAAGATTGGTGAGTACTTTACACTTTGTAGAAGTGGAAATTTACGAAAAAGAATTGAAGGCAAACACATAGATAAGGATTGCCAAGAATCGTAGTGTCATTGTGGTGACAGTTTCAGTGTGGTAACAGTTTTATTGTGGTGACAGTTTCAATGTGGTGACAGTTTCATTGTGATGACAGTTTCAGTGTGGTAACAGTTTCAATGTGGTAACAGTTTCACTGTGGTAACAGTTTCGTTGTGCTATTAGTGTTTCATTGTAGTAGCAGTTTATGGTGACAGTTTCCTTGTTGTCACAGCTTCTCTCTTGTCGTAACAGTTTCCTTGTGGTCACAGCTTCTCTCTTGTCGTAACAATTTCCTTGAGATAACAATTTCCTCGTGGTAAAAGTTTCGTTGTGGTAAGTTTCATTGTGGTAACAGTATCATTGTGGTAACAGTTTCCTCGTGGTAAATGTCATTGTGGTAACAGTTTCATTGTGGTAACAGTTTCAATGTAGTAACAGTTTCATTGAGGTAGCAGTTTTATTGTGGTAAAAGTTTCAACGCGATAAAAGTTTCGTTGTGGTAAGTTTCATTGTGGTAGCAGTTCATTGAGGTGACACTTTCCTGGTTACCAGTTGTATTATAGGGGAATAGTTTTACTGTAGCATCACTTTAATTAGGGTTTACTAAGATGCAACCGATGTGATGTTTGTGCTAATCTAAGGGCTGAGCATAGACAACACTGCTCTATATCTGAGTAGGATTGATCTTGAACTCCGGAAAACAACTTAAAATTAAGATTCATCGATTTTTATGAATCTCCCTTTCCATGCCTAACTGACTTTGATCCGCTAACTCAATACCTTTCACACCCCTACACCCCTCTCTCTCTCTCTTTCCCTACACCTTCCGTCTCTTGAGTTTCATGTTGATTAATGAAAAGCGCGAGAAGAAAAAACTATAAAGAATTATCGTTCTTGCATTGACATGACGCTAAAATTCTTGGCAATCCTTATCTACGTGTTTGCCTTTAATTCTTTTTCATAAATTTCCACTTCTACAAAGTGTAAAGTACTCACCAATCTTTATGTAAATTCATTTTAGAAAAATCATCTTTGACTCTCTTAACAGCTTCTTTCTTTCTTTATGTGTCCAAGTAAATTAGACTTCCTCTCTCTCTCTCTCTCTCTCTCTCTCTCTCTCTCTCTCTCTCTCTCTCTCTCTCTCTCTCTCTCTCTCTCTCTCTTTCTCTCTCTCTCTCTCTCTCTCTCTCTCTCTCTCGCTCTCTCTTCCCCTCCCCTATCTGATCAAATCAGCCCTATAAATTAGTAGGCTCTTTACCTCTCTTGTCATATCTACTCTCTCAGCCTAAGAAAACTAATCTTTGCCTCTCTTTCCATCTGCCAACTCTCTCAATCCTAGAAAACTAATATTTGCCTCTCCTGCCATCTTTTTACTTTCTAAGCCCTTGAAAACTATTCTTTGCCTCTCCTACCATTTATATACTCTCTCAACCCTAAAAAAAGCTAATCTTTGCCACTCTTGCAATCTCTCTACCCTCTCAACCCTAAAAAAAAACTAATCTTTGCCACTCTTGCAATCTCTCTACCCTCTCAACCCTAAAAAAAAGCTAATCTTTGCCACTCTTGCAATCTCTCTACCCTCTCAACCCTAGAAAACTAATCTTTGCCTCTCTTGCCATCTCTCTACTCGTTCAGCCCTTAAAAAAAAAAAAAACCAACTAATCTTTGCCTCTCTTTCCGTCCCTGTACCATCTCAGCCCTGGCCCCAACATTTGCTTTGACGCCAGTAATCAGCTCAATGCAGGGTGCTGTAGGGGGAAATGTGAGCATCCCCTGCCAGCCCCAGGCCGCTCCACGGGCAAACATCCGATGGGAGAAGAATGGGAGGGAAGTGGGTACCGTGCACGCTAATGGTGACCTTCACCTTACACAGCTCACCAAACAGAGCTCTGGACGATACACGTGCGTGGCAACCAATGCCCTTGGAGAAGCCAGGTCCAGCTGCAATCTCAATGTGCAAGGTAACTAAATACAGCATCGGTGGAGCGAGCAAAATCTTGCTCAAATCTGTGCAAGGAAATTATATACACCTTAGAAAAAAAATAGCAAAAAAGGCAAATCCAAAAAACAGCCCCCCCTTCCTTCATAAAAATGTGAGCAAGATTAATAATAATCGAGAAATGTGACAAGAAAAGACAGTAATGCAACCACTTTCTGTTTTTTTTTAAGTTCCCAATATTTTTCTCTTACAGGATTGATTGAGAATTACTTTTTTTAAATTCTGAATTTGGCTAAAACAAGATGAAGAGGTGTTTTCTTAAAGTGCGACCTCAATTTAAGATAACATCCTGTATCTGTTGTGTGAGGAAATAGTAGAATTTTTTTTTTATTCATTTAAGATTTATAAATGTTCATTGCATGTTAATTTAAAAAAAGTTACACAATGGAAGGAAAGGTTAAAAAAAAAAATAAGCAACACAGCGCAAAAGGTGTAGCAAAAGAATTCAAGAAACATGGCATCGTTGTAAGGTGTGCTCCTGGTACACTGTTTGGTTTGTGAAATTTTAATATATCGTATCTCAACCATGATTTCAGCCCAGTCTGTTTTGTAGAGGGGCCAGGGGACTCGACCGTTCTTGTGAATGGTAACTGCTTGGATTGTAGAACTTTAAAGTATCGTATCTAAACCATCATTTCAGCCCACTCTGTTTTTGTAGAGAGGCCAGGTGACTGAACTGATCTTGCAAATGGTGACTGCTGGATTGTGGAACTTAAATGTATCGTATCTAAACCATCATTTCAGCCCACTCTGTTTTTGTAGACAGGCCAGGAGACCGAACTTTTTGCAAATGGTGACTGCTGGATTGTGGAACTTAAATGTATCGTATCTAAACCATCATTTCAGCCCAGTCCGTTATACGAGAAAGGCCAGTAGACCGAACCGTTCTTGTGAATGGGTCAACAACGCTTCCCTGCAAGGCTTCTTACGACTCTAGCAAATCAGATGTGGTCTACTCCTGGACCTTCAACAATCACGTGATCGATTTTACTGGCCGAAACGACGACTCAGCTACTTACTCCATGGTATCTACAGCTGTTTGAAACAATGTTCAGAAAATGTATATCTCTTCGCACCAATCTTTGCCAAAAGGAAAAATTATAATCATCATTATAAGGAATCGGTTACTACTCAACCCAGCTTGTTAAATTTAGTTTTGTTTTGATTTGATTATCATGCAAAATATATGAAGATTAGCTATCTAAGGACAAAGAATAATATGACCCAGGTACGAAGTGTCAAAAAACCTTTTCCCAATCTTAATTTTCTTTGCTCTTGATTATGTGAATGCTATGAAATTTAAAATTACTTGAATAAAAAAAATACATTGCGAAATTCTTTCCAATTAAGATGAAGGTAGACAAATCTCGTATAATTGTACATGCCTAACTTTTAACATTTGATTGAAAGCAATAGTATTTAGATGAAAACATGCCCCTACATGCTTAACTTCAAATCTGCAACGTCTTCATCACCAGCCGAACGCTGTGACTAGCCAGGATGGGACTCTGTACATCACCAGCGCTAAGTACAGACACGAGGGAATGTACACATGCCACGTCACTTCCGTCACAGGCTCGATTTCTGCCGAAGGGTATCTGACTGTCAATGGTAAGGAAGATCTAAACGTTTGCTCAGATCTTAATCAACTAAAGTATTCGGGAATTAAAATCACAATGATTAAATCATAAGTTTTTTCGAACATACACAGAGAGACTTTGTTGTAAAATATGAAACAGGTCTTTGTGTTCTGGTATTGTTTAACATACTCATAGAAACTTGTTGGAAAATATGAAACAGATCTTTGTGTTGTGGTGTTGGCCTAACATACACAGAGAAACGTGTTGGAAATTATGGAACAGCTGTTTGTGTTATGGTATGGGTTGACACCCACAAAGAGACTTGTTGGAAAATATGAAACTGATCATTGTGTTGTGGTGTTGGCTTAACATAGAAAAAGAAAGTTAGTGAAAAATATTAAACAGCTGTTTGTGTTGTGATATTGGGTAAGACATACACAGAGAGTCTTTCAGCGTTAAAAAAAATCAGAATAAATGTTGTTTTTTCTGTATTTATTTTTATATTTAGAACTATAAGGTGGCAAAAGTTGAAACATGTGAAAAACGACCATAGTTTTATGTGGCAGAATTTGATTAAAGTCTGAGGAAATGATGGCAGTTATTTTCATACACAAGAAATCCTCATACAACATTCCGGCTAAAAATAGATTTTGTCCGAAATATATTGTCTTTACAAGTGACGACCTCGACCTTCGATTGTTGTTGTCTTTGCTTTGAGTTGCTTCCCTTTTATTTACAAGGCTTGCCTAAATGGAAGGTAATGGTTTTTAACCTTTTCTTGGCCAAACACACCTTTTACTTCTCTCCTCAACCCACCTCTCTTCTTCCCCCCCCCCCCTTTTTTTCCCTCCTCCTCTTTGATCACGAGTACAGTGACGTAATAAAACATGCTCTTTTCCCGTGTATTATGGTTGATATGGGTTTTTTTAATGCCCGTTATCCTATACCATTAACTACTTGCTAGTCATTTGGTAAGTTGCACAATGCTTAGTTTTTACGAAAATTATACAGTCTTAAAACGTTACTACTTGCCCGCACTCACCCCCACCCCCACCCCCGTCTCCAGGCCCGCCAGGAGAACCCGGTGGAGTCCACGCAAGGGGAGGTAACACAGAGAAGGCGTATCAGGGCGAGCTAGAGCTGTGGTGGCAGGATGGCCAGAAGCACGGCTACGACGTGACCTACTACATCATCGAGTACAGGTCATTCTTTGACGACAGAGATGCCTGGACCGTGTGGAGAGATGGTCAGTCTCGCTCAGAATATTCTCCGCAGTTTTTTTTTTTAAATTGTTTGAGTTGTAGATGGACAACTAAACCCCTGTGAAAACGTCCCCAAAAATGTTGTAGATGAAACGCTGTCGTTTTTCTGGGGTTCGTGAATGAAAGGAAATACCGGGGGAGAAATAATGTTTTCTAGTGTAAGGGCTTCCTGAGTTTTTCTATAACTACTAAGACGAACAGTTATTGTAGCCGAGGGAAGAATGTTTGAGCATGGGGTTACCACAAGAATTGCAAAGACCAAGACTAGCTTTATCAATTCTTTTGATCTTCATTGCATTCCAGTTGATGATCAATGTTTATTTCCATCTATATATATATTAAAATTAAAGGTGCTCACTTTGGATCGTCACGATCAGCCAAGAGATCCAAAGTTAAAGATAGGATAACAAATCTGTACTTACAGACTTATCACATCTGTACTGACAGACATATCACATCTGTACTGACAGACATATCACATCTGTACTGACAGACATATCACATCTGTACTGACAGACATATCACATCTGTACTGACAGACATATCACATCTGTACTGACAGACATATCACATCTGTACTGACAGACATATCACATCTGTCGGTCAGACATATCACATCTGTACTGACAGACATATCACATCTGTACTGACAGACATATCACATCTGTACTGACAGACATATCACATCTGTACTGACAGACATATCACATCTGTACTGACAGACATATCACATCTGTACTGACAGACATATCACATCTGTACTGACAGACATATCACATCTGTACTGACAGACATATCACATCTGTACTGACAGACATATCACATCTGTCGGTCAGACATATCACATCTGTACTGACAGACATATCACATCTGTACTGACAGACATATCACATCTGTACTGACAGACATATCACATCTGTCTGCAGTATCATCAGAGAAAGGCTTCAGTCCATACAGCATGAATAATAGAGAGAATTGAAACGTGAACTAAATCAGCCATACTTTTGGATCGTTCATTTTCAGAGTTTTGAAATATGAAATTTTATTTTATGGCTTTAATTATACCGGAATGCATGTACATAAATAATATTATTTTATTCCATCACATAAAGCTGCCTTTGTTTAACGCGGTTTTTTTTTTTTATTTACATACTGAACATTTTCAACTCCTGCCTTCAAAATGTCCAAAGACATTCCGTACGGAGCGACCGCTATACAGCTAGACAAATATCGGGACTGGAGAGGCTACGTGGTTAAGGGTGGGCTCTCCCCCGGCTCTGCCTACCACTTCCGGGTCACAGCATGCAACAGTGAGATCGGCTGCGGCCCACCAAGCAGCGGACCTTACGGTAAGAGAGAGAGAGAGAGAGAGAGAGAGAGAGAGAGAGAGAGAGAGAGAGAGAGAGAGACATACACAGAGAGATAGAGAGACAGACAGACAGAGAGAGAGAGAGAGAGAGAGAGATAGACAGAGAGAGACATACAGAGAGAGAGAAATTTACACAGAGAGATAGAGAGAGAGACAGACAGAGAGAGAGAGAGAAGCAAATAGAGAAACAGAGAGAGAGAGAGAGAGGCAAACAGAGAGACAGAGAGGGAGAAAAACAGATTGAGGGTGATTACCTAGGGAGAGGAAGTATGAGAGATAGAATAAGATATATTTGGAGAGGAGAAATGTAGAGAAGGAAAAAGAAAGAGAGAAAAGTAGAGATAAAGACAGAATAAGAGATACATAGATTAACAGACAGAGAAAAGGTAGGACGAGAGGTAGAGAGAGAAACATGCGAGGGATGGAAAATTTTTGGCAGTCGAGTTTTTTTGTTTTACTTTGAATTTGCTGTCGTGTAAGAAATTTTAGAGATTGTATTTTATTCTTTTTTTTTTCAACCTCTCTCATTAAATATTAGACACAAATCTGTTATACCTTATCATAAACCAGTGTTCTCCTGATTGTATCCACCAGAGTACTACAGTATGGCGTCTGCCCCGCCCATATATCCTCCTGATAATGTGGGAGGAGGAGGAGGAGCTGAGGGACTCCTTCAGATTAAGTGGGATGTGAGTAATGTTCTAACCCCCCCTGCCTCACCTTTCCCCCCCTTCTCCCTGCCCACCGGGGCGGCATGGTTTCGCAGTACTCCACAGACTAAGATTATGACGCAATTTCGCGTGAAGTTTAAGCGATGTCTGCGGCATCAATCAATAAGGAAATAAGAAGCTTTCATGCTATGAAAGTATTGAAAAAAGCAGTTATTCTGCTGAAACATTAGTACATTGAAATCAAATGACAGAATTTGCAATGTCAAATGAGGGATCTTTGGACATGGAATGTTAGAGGCTACGAATACTTAAGTTTAAAATGATAAGGATATCATTTTAATTAATGTGGATATCATCGAAAAGTAATAAGGATACCATCTAAAAGTAATAAGGATATCATCTAAAAGTAATAAGGATATCATCTAAAGGAATGTGGATATCATCGAAAAGTAATAAGGATACCATCTAAAAGCAAAAAGGATACCATCTAAAGCATAAAATCTAGTTCTAGATGAGACCCGTTGCAATGTTTTTTGCCGTCTCAGTATCAGTTTCTAGGTTTACCTGATTCTCTCCGTGCAGCCGCTGCCCAGAAGCAAGTGGGGGTCTCAGACCATCGCCTACACCATGTACTTCCGGCCCAAGAAAGAGGACGAGAGGGATGCATTATGGGAGACGGTGAGTGTTGGCTTCTAGTTTTATATATATATATATACACACACACATACACAGAGAGAGAGAGAGAGAGAGAGAGAGAGAGAGAGAGGGGGGGGGGATCTAAGGCGTTTAGCATGGTCAATTTTTCAAAGAGATTTTTATAATTTTTGTAAAGTTATATATTACACGTCTCTTTTTTCTAGGTTGGAAACATTCCGGTGCTAAACATCGAGTGACTCAGAATTTCGGAATAAAATAATTTTTCGCCTCTTTGCCGTTTTTGCATTAAAATTTTATGAAAATGGTTTATAAATAATATTCACCTCACCTAATTTGAGGATTGCATAAGGTGAAAAAAAATCAATTGGATATAAACTGATATTTTTTTGCTTTTCTTTCTTTTTTTTTCCAATTTCTCATAAGGATCGCAAAATAACAAAAATATGGTAATGATCTGTTTACGTATCTTTCGTGTTATACAGTGGATGGGTTCACACCCTCTAAAAATCTTCATTTGACTCCTTATCAACTCTGAATTTGATTCACTCTGAAGAATCTTCTTTTTACTCCTTACCGACTCTGAAATTGGTTCACTACTAAGAATTTTCATTCGACTCTTTTCCAACTCTGAAATTGGTTCACTCTAAAGAATCTTCATTCGACTCCTTACCAACTCTGACATTGGTTCACTCTAAAGAATCTTCTTTCGCTCCTTACCAACTCTGAACTTTCCACAGGTCAAGACAGACAAGACATACTTCAACAAAGTGGTAGGTCTCAGCAACTACTACTTGCCCTACACTGTCAAGGTCCAGGCCCGGAACCCTGAGGGGTCGGGACCCAACTCCACAGAGGCCACCGTCATGTCTGCAGAAAGACGTGAGTACCAGCAGTAGAGAATCGAATCTATCTATCTATATCGACATTTACATCCTGGTGCTCCGACTTTGACTTGAGTTCAAACTCAAAAACCAAAAACAACCAACCTTGACCAAGAAAACCCAATAGTGTCATTATTTTTTTTCTTGATTGGGACGGGGGGAGGGGGGAGATAGGAATCTGGAACCCATTAAGCTCTTGGCGAGTACTGTTATGGCATGCAATCATATCAAATAAAGAGTATGGGTTTGCGAGACGTCATCCATGATACGCATCCATATACGGGAAATGGGTAAATTTTCATAAGAAAACGGCGTTATACCAATTCTTATGATCCCACATATCGTTTTCCCACCAGTGCCAGAAGCTCAACCGATTTTTGAGTCAGCAGAGGCGATCAATACCACAGCAGGCATGGTCTACTGGATTCCGGTACCTGCAACCAGAGAGGAGGCCCGTGGAGCTATAGGTGGATACCAGGTATACCAGCAACTGTAGCACACAGACAAACTCACAAAGTAATATGAGTTGGCTAAACTATTTACTTTGTTAACAACTATAGCACACAGACAACCTCACAAAGTAATATGAGTTGGCTAAACTATTTACTTTGTTAGCAACTGTAGCACACAGACAAATTAATATGAGTTGGCTAAACTATTTTGTTTGTTAGCAACTGTAGCACACAAAGTAATATGAGTTGTCTAAACTATTTACTTTGTTAGCATCAGTAGCACACAGACAAAGTAATAATTATGAGTTGGCTAAACTATTTAGTGTGTTAGTAACTGTAGCACACAGACAAAGTAATATGAGTTTGCCAAACTATTTAGAGTGTTAACAACTGTAGCACACACACAAAGTAATATGAGTTGACTTAACTATTTAGTTTGTTAGCAACTGTAGCACAAAGACAAAGTAATATGAGTTGACTTAACTATTTAGTTTCTCAGCAACTGTGGCACACACACATACAAAGTAATATTTGTTGGCTAAACTATTTAGATTTTTATTTCAATAATGGTAGAGAAGAGTAGGCACTAAATAAAGTTGTGGAACTAGACAAACGAAATTCCTTGAGCATGACTAGGGCTAGAAAAATGGGATGTGAGAAAGAGATCTAGAGTGACGTGCATGCAGGGAGGCCAAAACAAAATGCGAACCGTTTAGCGAAATTAGCAAAACAAAGGTCTTATAAACCATAGTCAACAATTTCACTCCAGACTTGAAAACAAAAAGAGGGAAAGGAAGTCATTTATCAGGCCAAGTTTTAGATTAAAATATTACGCCAAAAAAATAAGACATCCGTTATCAGTACCAATATGTAGGAGAAGTTACAAAAAGAATGTTGAAATTTTAAGGTGAGACTTGAGGAAGAGGCAGAGGCGGTGACAGATACAGAGAGAGAGAGAGAGAGAGAGAGAGAGAGAGAGAGAGAGAGAGGGTGAAAGAGAGAGGCAAGGAGAGATCGAGAGAAAGTGAGACAGACAGGCAGATAGACGCTCCGTGTAGGCATACCTTTGTTTGACAAAAGAAAAAGACAATACCCTGTCATCTACAATTAGTCCGCTGCTAAACTCGAGCTATACTTTCAGCTACTCTTCAGTAAACACCCATACCCCTCTGTTTCCTACCAGATCAACTACTGGCAAGAAGGCCCACAGTGTGATGGCGGTGGAGAGCTGGAGGCTGGGGCCACCTCCGTGAACATCTATGGAGATGTGAGTGAAGGTCTTCTCATAGGCTTGGATCCCGGCTCAGCCAACTGCGTCAACCTACAGTATTACAACGCCGCAGGACTGGGACCTAAGACAGATAACTACTACCTGGAGATGACTAATTTACGTGAGTCTACGAAAATCAGTAGGAAAACTTGTTCTCCTACCACTGCCACAACTGCTACTTCTATTACTACTGTAGCTAAATATACTACTAATGCTACTTCTATCACTACCACTTTGACTACAGTTGTTGCTGGTGCTGCAGCTACTACTACTACTACTACTACTACTACTACTACTACTACTACTACTACTACTACTACTACTACTACTACTACTACTACTACTACTACTACCACTATTACTACTACTACTACTACTACTACTACTACTACTACTACTACTACTACTACTACTACTACTACTACTACTACTACTACTACTACTACTACTACTACTACTACTACTAGGACCACTTTTCCATTAATAAAACTTCCATTACTACCAATAACGTTTTTTTAATACTTGTAATGTGCTAAACTCTTCCCTGCAGAGCCCAGTTTGTATCCTGAGTATGTAACTGTTGTCTCCCAAGGGAGAGAAAGTGTGAGACTGTTCTGGAGGGGCGTTTCAACTAAAGCCAGCGAAGAGCCCATTAGAGGCTACAAGGTAATGTGTCCCTACTACAAAAGATCAGTTCGAAATCTCTTGGCCACGAAGAAGTGAAGATATAAACAACTACTAATACAAATACTGCTGCTACTACTATTATTACTATTGCTCCCACTGCTACTGCAGCTGCCACTAACACTGACTTTTATAATCCAAAATAGTCACCACCGAAAGCCACACATTTTGTTCCCATCGTACTTTGACTTTTGACTTTCAAAGTAAAAGTCTATCGTTTTGGTTTTCAATCGCGCGGCAACTAATGAAACGAAACTCTTTTCCATTTCAAATATTACTTTATTAAATAGTGTTTAGTGCAAGAAGTCAAAGAAAAATAAAGATTGGACTTAAAAAAGTATGTAAGTAGGAAGAGGTTAGACTTGGAATCCAAATTTGCCTGCAGCTGTTGAAGAAGTAATACAATCCGGTAGGATGGCACATTGCTATGCACAAAAAAATCCACATTTTTACAGTTTTTCACCGCACGAAAAATTCACCTTCTCAGTTTTCCACCGAACGTTCACCTTTGCACAGTTTTCAACCGCATGAAAAATTCACTTTTGCAGAATTTACCACCTTTTTTATCTAGATCTAGATCGATTGAAATGATTGGCATCTAATTTCAGAGTCACGATGGTAAAGTGAAGTTCCTTATCGATTTTTCCATCTTTTGTATAATACTGCAACAGTCAAAATAATGTTGCTTATACAACGTCGAGACCTTGAACAAAGTTAAAAATCCATGTAAATTTCCCCGAGCACTTTTTCTGTTGATTTCTTTATGTTTTGCCTTCCAGTAACCGATACTTTGCAACATATACTAATTTATTTTAGTCAATTAAGTTTGCTCAATGAGGCACAACCAGAAGATTAGGTGTCAGTTAATAGGCAAAACACTTCAGCCCATAATAGAAAGAAAACTTCAGTATTCTTTTATTCCCAATTCGTTCTATACGCAAATCCAACATGTTGATGTGCAATCTTTGGAATGTTAATGAAACCTGGAATAATGCCTCTATAGTGCGAGAGATTACTTATTGGTCATCCCTCGTAAATACTTACAAAAGAAAAAAAAAAGAGCAAACACTACTGGAATTCTTCCTCATCCTTCTAAAATTTCAACTGGATTTCTCAAAGTAAGTATATAACTGAATGTTTGGATCTTCTGTCCAGGCCTGGTACTGGGAAGTGACAGAGAACATCCGTGCAGCCCGTGTGGAGGACTTCGGGCAGACCCAGACAGGAGTCATACACGGTGTTGAGAAGGATACCATCTACAGACTGCGCATGCTTGCTTACAGCAGTGGCGGCGATGGCGCTAAGAGTAGTGACGTCTATTTCACCCTCGGTAAGTGAGGTCAATTGGTTGGGTTTGTGTAAATAACCATCACAATCAACATCGTCATCATCATCATAATCGTCATCATCATTATTATCATCATCGTCATCATCATCAACATCGTTATTATCATCAGCATGTTCAGAACCAATATTATCACTGTTGACATTGTCATTATTATCATTTTTAAAACGATAACAATCACTATCGTTATCATCATCATCATCATTATCATCATCGTCATCATCATCAACATCAATTTATCGGCATTATCTTCATAACCATTATTACCATTGTCGTTATCATCACCATCAACATCGTCATTATCAGCATCATCATCATCAACATCATTACTATCATCAGCATGTTTAGAGCCAATATTATCACTGCTGTCATCATCATCATCATTGTGTTTATAATCATCACCATCACCATCGTCATCATCATTATCATAATCATGTTTATAACCGTCATCATCACCATCACCATCGTCATCATCATTATCATCATCGTCATGTCCATAACCATTAATAAGTGTCGTCGTCGTCATCATCATCATCATCATCATCATCATCATCATCATCATCATCATTATGTTTATAACGATCACCATACCATCGTTGTCATCATCATCATCATCATCATCATCATCATCATCATCATCATCACCATCATTATCATTATAGTCATGTCCATAACCATAATTATCATTGTCGTCATCCTCATCATCATCATCATCATCATCATCATGTTTATAACCAACACCATCACCATCGTCATTATCATTATCATCATCATAATAATTAATCATCATCATCATCATAATAATCATCATCATCATCATCATAATCATCATCATCATCATCATCATCATCATCATCATCATCATCATCATCATGGTCAACCATTATCATCACTAGTGTCATTAACCCTCACCATGATGATCATCATCATAATTACCAGCTTCATTTTTGTCATCCTTTTTATCCCCACATCTCTCTTTACTCAGAGTGACTGCATACAACCTAATTTAGTGCGATATACACATCTACTTGTATTTGCTCAAAATCAATCATTTTTTTCCTAAATTTTTTTTTTTAATTTCAGGCGGCCAAGTCTCTTACGACCCTTTGAGTTCGGAGATAAGGAACTCAAGCCCAAGACATCAGCTTATATTCACTCATTTCCTGATTATTTTTGCCATTTCACTGATTTTTGTACACAATGTATTTTGAATTCATCACTCATTATTAATTCATTCCTTTGTTAATGCTCGCAATATTAAGTCATATCTTTTGCCTATCAATATTACATGATATTTTTTCACCTAAATTTTTTAATCTTTTTCTGCTTGTGTCAGTGTGGTTTAGTATATACATACAAATTTGCTCAATGGATTTAGGACATAGAAATTTAATTACGGTATTTCAATGTCAGATGTCACCAGAAAATAAATCAACCAAAGTTTGAAATAAATATCATAAACAATATCAAAAAGTATTTGGTCAGCAGAGGCAATGGTTTCTGAGGTTTGAAATTTCGTGGTTTCGAAAAATGCAGCTACTAATGTGGATAGAGTAATAGATTCAAATTTATAATTTGTAGGTCCATTTATTTCCAAAACGATCCCTTAAATCATAATTTTATTGTATTTTTTGGGAGTAACAAACCCCAACTCATAGAAAGGTTATGACAAGGTCTAAAAATATATATTATGGATTTTAAAAGGTCAGATGTAAATTGAGAAGAGTGGGCCATTTTATTCTAAATCCTATTGTAAAACACGATACATGTATGCCCTAAAACATTTGGACAATAAAAATATTTTTTCCATACAAAAATAACTAGACGCACTATTATATAGGTGTGAAATAACTTAGTCGTTGCGATCTAAAATGGGAGTTATTGAAATATATCGAATGTAGAATGATTCTTAGTGGATTCTAAACAATTTTTCCTTTCACAAAAAAATCCCCAGTCACATCTTGCCTAACAAACCTCAATCCAAAATGTCCAGAAAGGACTTTAACTCTCAAAATCTAGATGTACCTGTTTTAAGGGCAAAACGATCAAAATTTAAAAAAAAAATACAAAGACCATGGTTGTAAAACAAAATTATCTCAAAGTATATTCAACAAACCTTTTCAACAAAGTTTTTTGACTGTTTAACTACTAAGATCATTTTGGCACAAAAAAAAATTAAAGAATAGATTCCAGTAAGCGTCTTTTTTGTTTCAAATTCACTTCAGTTCCCTTTTCAAACCCAATTTAGAAGATCTACGAAAAGTTTAAACATGCAAACTTAGAGGGACTCCCAGAAACATCTTGTTATAACAGAATGTCTTCACACCTTCATGAGGTCTTTGTGCAAATACTTATCTTATAGGATTTGAGCATAAAAACATATTTGTTGTTACGTTTTAAGGACAGTCAGCTCGTGTGATACCTATAGAGAGATTCAATTTTTCCTCAGAAACTGGTTGTTTTATGTACTTTTTTTGTAGGAATTTATCTGATTTCAAGGAACTTTACATCTTGAGAATAGTGGTTTTTTGTCAGATTAATCACCAATAAAGGTTAAAATGTATTTCAAAACAGAAAAATGGGAAGTATCCATTAGTTTTATGACAAGAAGACATTGTTCTAAAGCTTGATTTAACCTTTCACCTTTGATTAAGATTATCTTCGACGAGGATTAACTTGCAATGAGTCTAAAGCTAGCTTGAAAGTACGATTTCCACAATTCATATCTATTTTTTAATGCCTTGCATAACAACTGTCGATGGAGAGAAAATTAATATGATATTTTAAGATGTTTCGAATATAATTATATTTCATGAACATTCTTTATTTTCTTTTTATTGGCTTGATATTGCTGAAATAGTGTTTTTATTAACATAATCATTATGCGTCAAATATCGTATAGTTCTAATTATTATTATTATTATTATTATTATTATTATTATTATTATTATTATTATTATTATTATTATTATTATTATTATTATTATTATTATTATTACTATTATCATCATCAATATTTTTTGTTATTGTTGTGTTGTTGTTGTTGTTGTTGTTGTTGTTGTTGTTGTTGTTGTTGTTGTTGGTATTGTTGTTCCTATTGTTGTTGCTGTTGTTATCATTGATATTATTATTGCTATTATTATTGCCTCTGTTAATTTGTTTCCTGACTTCATCATCAGCATCATAATTATTATGACCACAATCACCACTACCACCACCATCATCATCACCAACATCATGGGCATCATTATCGTCATCATTATAGTCATCTCTACCACCACTAACATAATTATAATTCGCAAGAATTTCATTTTTTTAAATAATATTTTCATGTAAAACAATATCGTTTAAATGAATGATGATCAAATATCTAGCAATGAACAAAAAGTTGGAAATTTACATTTTTGTGCATTATTACCTTTTAATGTAAAAAGCTTGATTTGTGAAGTCTATACAAGCTATGTATTATATATGTAGTACTCATATTTTGAATGAAGTACAAATCCAAATGTATGGGTTTTTTTTTACCTCTTTTTGTTTCAAATTTTAAAGCCTTGCAGTTGTCCTCAATTTACCATGATTTTATTTTTTTCTTAAGGAACTCAATGTTGTCCCTTTTTAACAAGTGTAACGAATCAATGAAATGAAATTTACCTTTAAATAGCCAATAAAAATGTTTCAAACAGAAGTTCGCTGATTTGACTATTACTGCTAACATTTTTTAACGATTTTATCAAAGCTAAACTGAATCTTTATCATATTTTCATTCTAGGAAAAAAAATTAGGATGCATCTATTATAATCTAATTTCAAATCAATTAAAGAATGTAAACTTATATTATACATTTTACACACACAAATATATTTATATATATATATATATATATATATATATATATATAAATATATGTGTGTGTGTGTGTAGATAGATAACAGATGGATGCCTGCAAATCTTAGACAGATAGACCGATTGATCGTATAAAAATAGATATAGACAGACAGACTGACAGACAGATCGATATATACTTAGACAAACATATAAATAAAAGCATAGATAGATGAATGTTGTTGTTGTTGTTTGTTTGTTTTGTTTTTTTGTTTTTTTTTTTGTTTTTTGTTGTTTTGTTTTATTTTGTTTTTGTTTTTTTGTTTTTTAAGGGGGGGGGGGGGGGTGGGGGGGGAGGGGAGGTGGTCCGTTCCAGCTGTATCACACATGTTTTTAGCCTTTTGACATTATAGTGTTTTTTGTAAAAATTATGTCTGTTTTTAATTGCGTTTGCCTCATTATTACTTCACCTATATAACAATATGAATAAAAATGTTCAAATACTCTACTAATCCTTGGATGAGATAATTTTTCTTTAAACAGATTAGTCGTTTTTTCTCCTTGGTTAGAAAATAATGTTGTCTTCTCATGTTTCTGTTAGACTTTCACTAGGCTGGCAGGATAGAGTTTTGTTGTCTTCTCATGTTAGACTTTCACTAAGCTGACAGTATAAAGTTTTGTTGTCTTTTCATGTTAGACTTCCACTGAGCTGACAGGAAAAAGTTAAAATGTCCTTTCAAGTTTCACTTTCACTAAGCTAAAAGCTTAGAGTTTTGTCTTTTTCTGAGGTTAGACTTCCACTAAACTGACAGGTAAGAGTTTTGTTGTCTTCTCATGTTAGACTTTCACTGAGCTGACAAGATAGAGTTTCGTTGTCTTCTCATGTTAGACTTTCACTGAGCTGACAAGATAGAGTTTTTCTTTCTATGTTCCAACCAACAACAAAAAAAGAACCAAAAAAAACCACCAAATATTACTCTGACAATACTCATGGAGTAAAGATAAAGTATGTTTACTTCCAGTTTTTGACATCATTTACATATTCCACATATCTTTCATGTTCTGCGCGGGATTAAAGCATCCACCATTTGCTTTTAACCAGCAGGACTTAGGCCTTAGCGTAGAGCACATAGCGTATAGCACTTAGCACTTAGCGCATACCACATAACACATAGCACGTATCGCATTTGGTTGATCTATACCCAGACTGTCCACTAGTAAGATCCCATCATGAGCGCCATCATCAGTATTTAACAATGCAAAGCAAACTAATGTATAGGCTATAACCAAC
Organism: Elysia crispata; assembly: GCA_033675545.1. NCBI lineage: Eukaryota > Metazoa > Mollusca > Gastropoda > Plakobranchidae > Elysia > Elysia crispata. Next base: position 19,779 of record JAWDGP010004467.1, read on the forward strand.
TTTATAAAAGGCAGGATACAAAAGAAAGGGAAAAAAGAAATAGATCTAGACACATATATTTGCGATGCAGAAAAGCTTTGTTCTGTACATCAGTTTTTTTCCATCCCCAAGTTTGCTGCAGAACTTAAGTATTACTTTGTTTACCCATATAAGTAAAATTAAAGAAAACTTATGCTTTTTTATAGGACAAATCTAATAAAAGGAGTGTTTCAAACTTTAGAATAATTATTTCATGCCTACATAATTAATTAGGCTACATGCGGTAGATTCCATAGGTTAAAAACGGACATGTTAATTTGAAAACGCAAGGCGTCGAGAAATTAAAAGATACTGTTTAACAGAGATTCATAAAATGAGTAGATCTACAAAACGTTACACTTTTACGTTATCAAAAAGCTTCTTCGAGGACAATCCAAATACATAAATATTATGTCCAAGCTTACCCTGTTTTCCCCTGGTTGTTAAAAGTAGATAGTAGATAGTAGATAATAAAGATATTCATCTTCATTTTTGTTGTTGTTGTTGTTGTTGTTGTTGTTGTTGCTGTTGTTGTTGTTGTTGAAATTAGACATCAATGACTGTGTAAAATATAACCATCAACATCAATATCAATATCAATGATTTTGCTTTACTTGCCAACATTTCATTTTCTCTAACGCTTTAAAGACTTGTATCCCTTTCCCTAATACCAGATTCGAGGACTAAAAAATCCTATCTACAAAGCGATGGGTCTAATCCAACATATTAAAGCATTTTTCGGTCGTTTTCACTTAAATCTGTATCCTAAGCCGCTGTTGAGTACAACCTAAAACTGTTGCACTTAGCATTCTTACTTGTCATTTAAGGTTGCAAATAAGGAGCACAGTGTTACTGATCAAAAGATCCTCAGCTTTTTAACTTTTACTTGTCTTCTATTAGGTTTTTCTTTTCCTTTCCTGTAACATACCACTATTAAAGCAAAGTTTTCATGAAATTTAAATGGATAATCTTTTCGGAGAGAAAAAATGTAATGTATACAATAGCAAAGCCACAAGGTAAAAAAGAAAATTGAAAGCTTTCAATCACAGGGAAAAAAAAAAACTATGTTTCCTAAAACACTAGCAAAAGATGAAGTGACATTAGTTAATCATATAATATATTCAAACACTATAAGAAAAGCTTTATGTGTATGAAAGATAATATCGAAAGGAAGGATTATTTTTTTTGCGTTGTTTTTGGTATATTTGGTTTCAACCAATCGTAAAAATAAATAATAAAAAATAAACTAACAGAATCCCGCTTCTTTTTTTTTTTTTTTGCGTCAAGTTTCGCAATGTAAACCTTTTAAGGTCGTACTTTCCCGGCCCAAGTAACCGCGGCGGATATCATCACTAGCTGGACAGACACGAGCCCGAGTATAGTGTTGGCGCCGCTGTGGTGGAGAGCACCCACACTTATTTCAGGTATATCTTGACAAATTGTCTTCATCTCCTTCATCTTATCAATCAAAGTGGAATGGAAAATCAACCTTTCCGTCTTCGTCGGGTTGCCTCCTACATGCTTGGAGCACGACATATCTCTACCGACCCGTTTGCAGAATATGCTCTTCCAGGTCCTCTGATCCGCGCCCTTAGGGGCGGCGATCATCATAAACTGCGTATAATTAGTTACGCACAGCTGTAGGATACCCATGTCAGCATGGAACGCGTCAAGTGGGTCTGAAAAAATTCAGGTAGACAAAATTAGGCAGGGTTTTGAGTATGTGTGACGTGAATAAGATAAAAAAAAAAAAAGCGGGAGGAAAGAGAAGTGAGCTGAGAAAGAGAGAGATAGATAGATAAAAAGACGTAGAAAGAGTGAGAGGAGAGAGACAGAGAGAGAGAGAGAGACAGAGACAGAGAGAGAGAGAGAGAAGGAGTGATATATATATATATATATATATATATATATATATATATATATATATATATATATATATATATATAGTTATGAGAGAGAGTGTGTGTGAGAGAGACAGACAGATTCCCAATACAGGTGTAAGTTTTGTTTGGATATGATATGATATGATATGATTTGATATTTTTTCAGCATTATTAGGCCTTTAGGCCTTTTGCTGATCTTTTTATTCACAGTCTTTTGTAGAACTATTTTGAGTGTTGGTGATCTCCCCTGTCTAAATTAATCTAAATACAGTGATACATGTGTTCTTTCCAGTGACAATCTAGTCTATTTTTAAAACTGTTCAATGATGGAGCATTCACAACATGAATTGGCAGCCCATTCCAGATGTCTGTAACTCTATTTGAGAAAAAATGCTGTCTTAGTCCAGTGTTTACTCTACATTTTCTCAATTTGTACATATGTCCTCTATTTCTTGTATCACCTTCCTTGATAAGAGGCGAACTGACATCATACATTTCACGGGTAAACTTGTAGACTTCTATCATATCTCCTCTTTTTCTCCTGTACTGCATGCTAGGAAGACATAGACTTTTGAAGCATGTCCTCTCCTTGCTATCTGGCAATGGTTGTTTAAATGGTCACAACTCGATGTGAACATTTGTTTTCGCAAGAGTTTCGTTTTGACTTTAAGGAAAAAGGCCATATGCGTATATTTCATTTACTCGTTTTTTGCTGAGGTAGAATGTCTCGAGAACATCAGCTGTTCGACGCCAAACAAAACAAAACGTATTGTATCTTTTAATCTCTTGCTTGAGACACCGGAGATATGCAAATGAGAGAGTTACGTTAACCAAAAAAAAAATATTTCTGCGGAAGGAAAACGTTTTAACAGATTTTGTGTTGTTACTCGTAGAACCAGACTTTTTTTTTAAATTGATACCTTTTTTCAATCCTTAAAGACGTTAAATATTTTTGAAAGTAATCAAAATCTTTCTTACAGTCAAGATCTAAATATTGTCACATAACCTAGACTTGTATTCAAACTAATATTATTCTAATAGCCTATGCACAGCAGTGTGTTATAGCAATACAATTAAAACCTGTATACCTTCAGAGAGAGAGAGAGAGAGAGAGAGAGAGAGAGAGAGAGAGAGAGAGAGAGAGAGAGAGAGAGAGAGAGAGAGAATGAGAGAGAGAGGAAGGCAGAGGGGGAAGGAGAAAGGGAGAGAGAGAGAGAGAGATAAAAATTATATTTCCGGACTAAGTGTTCTATATTGATATCTCGTATCTGATCAAGAACTTTTCTGACTATCAAAGGGGTCAAACATTCAGAGGTCTAGAATCTAGATAGATAGACACCAAGCTTGAATCAATGATAACAGTGCGTTAATATTTATGGTAATACTAATAGATTCTAGATTCTAGATGAAATATAAGTGATTTAGTTGCAAGTGAAGCTTATTAACTTGAATTCATATTCTAAGGTAGCCAAAAAGGCAAAAAGTTGTTAAAGTCTAGCTTTTAGAAAAAAAGGGTATAAAGATCTAGATCTACTTACAAATGCTTAAAGCGCCGATAGAACAGAAAAATAGAAAAAACTTCATGTTTTCTTCGATTTTTGCTAGATCCCTCTAGATCTATAAATCAGGTGACATCAGTATGAATCAAAAGAAAAGATTGTGTTAATTTTTTTTCTTATCCTCAAACTAGATCAAGTACAACTTAAAAGTTTTAACTTCGATCTAGATCAGGATCTACACTGTCTTGTTGGTAGAGACAGCTTTTTTTCCCAACAAAAATCTTGTGACGTCAAAAGCGCTATGGTTTCAACAGAAACGTCATGAAGCGCTAAACCGCACCTTGCCCGTGCGTTTATGTCTAGTGAAAAAGATAAGTGCGCAGGTTTTTATCGTTTTACACGCTACACTATTACTACTACTACTACTACTACTACTTCTACTACTACTACTACTACTACTACTACTACTACTACTACTACTACTACTACTACTACTACTACCACCACTACTACTACTACTACTACTACTACTACTACTACTACTACTACTACTACTACTACTACTACTACTACTACTACTACTACTACTACTACTACTACTACTACTACTACTACTACTACTACTACTACCACCACCACCACCACTACTACTACTACCACTACTACTACTACTACTACTACTACTACTACTACTACTACTACTACTACTACTACTACTACTACTACTACTACTACTACTACTACTACTACTACTACTACTACTACTACTACTACTACTACTACTACTACTAATGATGATGATGATGATGGTGATGATAATAATAATGATAATAATAATAATAATAATAATAATAATAATAATAATAATAATAATAATAATAATAATAATAATAATAATAATAATGATGATGATGATGATGATGATGATGCACAAAATTAATGTTTGTGTCCATTTGAGTTAGCCCAAAGCTGTCGATTGTTCCTCTCGAGCATTATTTCAAAGAAGTTATTGTCCGATCTCAACGAGTTTGGCCTAATTATCAGTCTTAAGTCCTACTAAGTAGAATTGGTAGGCCAGTGAAGTTGTAACCTTATATACTTAAAATGTGAACTTATAGACTTAAACTGAAGCCGTATAGACTTAAGCTGTAACCATATAGAATTACACTGTAGCCTTAGGAATTTAAGCTTAACCTTATAAACTTAAGATTTATCCTTATAGACTTACAGTGTAACCTTATTGACCTAAACTCTAACCTTATAGACTAAGATACAACCTTATAGATATTATCTGAAATATAATAGATTTAAGCTGTAACCTTATAGATTTTAGCTGCAACCTTATAGATTTCAGATGCAACCTTATAGATTTAAGATGCAACCTTATAGATTTAAGATGCAACCTTATAGACTTAGTCTGTAACCTGAGAGATTTTAAATGTAACCTTATAGACTTAAACTCTAACCTTATAGACTAAGCTGTAACCTTATAGATTTAATCTGTAACCTTATAGATTTAAGCTGCAACGCTATAGATTTAAACCGTAGCCATAGATTTAAGCTGTAACCTTATAGACTTAAGCTTTATCCTCGTAGACTTACACTGCAACCTTATAGACTTAAACTTTAACATTATAGACTAAGCTTTAACTTTATAGATTTTAACTATAACCTTAAAGATTTAATCTGTAACCTTATAGATTTTAGCTGTAACCTTATAGATTTAAGCTGCAACCTTATAGACTTAGTCTGTAACCTTAGAGACTTTAACTGCAACCTTATAGACTTAGTCTGTAACCTTATAGACTTCAACTGTTACTTTACAGACTTAAACTGTAACCTTAAAGACTTACATCGTAAAAATCGACTATCTTGTTTCTCTAGCCCGCCCCAGCTTCCCTTATCCCCTGCGGAACCAACATCTGGACATAGGCAGTGATTTCTCGTGGCGTTGCATGGCGGTTGGAGTTCCCTTACCCACGTACACTTGGTTCAAGAACGGCGTGAAGCTGCAAACTGACAGTCAGAAAAATATAGAGGTATAATATTCTAACTCGTATCTGTTAATCATTTTAATAATTATCAGGAAAACTACGGGACAAAACAAGATTCTGAAACGTTTTGTTATGTTGTTTATTATCAGCAAAACCATGTGATGAAATCAGAATCTGAAGCTTTTTTTTAAACAATACAGAATTAAGCATAACAGAGAAGTCGAAATTTGTTCCACTGAATGTTGTAGTTGGTTTATTAACCTTCAACCCGATACAGATAAAGAAAGGAATTTCGTATCTTATATATTATTGCCCCAAAATTGAGGACAATAATTTTGACAATTATGAAAACTTACTAGTTTACATTTTTCTTGTTGTTTTTATTGTTATCGTGCACCTTTAAAATAGTTTCATCAGACCAGTCTTTTCTCGTATTAGATCTAGATTCTAGGGTTTGTATCTTTTTTTCTAATCTAATATCTCAGCTGTCGAGGACCTGTATATTGAGTTACAAGGCAAAGCCGTTGACGGAGGTGTTTTTTTTTTTTTTTGAGGGGGGGGGGAGGGGGAGAGAGAGAGAGAGAGAGAGAGAGAGAGAGAGAGGGAGGGGGGCGAGGTGTCCCTCCAGCTGTATCATTCATGTTTTTAAGCTGTGACATAATAGTGTTTTTTGTTCAAATTATATGTTTTTAATTGCGTTTGCACCATTATTACTTCACCTATTTAACAATATGAACAAAAATGTTCAAATACTCCACTAATCCTTGGATGTGTTAATTTTTGTTTAAACAGTCTAGTTTTTTTTCTCCTTGGTTAGAAAATAATGTTGAAACAATCGAGGCTTACCTGTAAAGTGATGATTGCTTCTGATTTTGCCGATAATGGTATTATTTTCCCTCGGTAGCAGTGCACGGTGCAAGGTGATATGACAATCTACACATCCCAGAATCTTAATAGTGTGATAGCACAGGCAAGGATTGGATTTGAGGCCGTCGAATCTACCTTAATAATAAAACTTCAAGAGCGCACTTAGCGGGGTGCTCGGGCGTTAAACAGTAAATCTTAACTTTTCCCCTTCCCACCCCATCCCATTCCTTCTTTTGCCCCGTCCACCTCGCATTTTTTCAAATATAAAGATTTTTAGAAGCAAATTGGTGAATTTTAATTTAATTTCAATAAACGGAACAGAAAAGCACTGAACACATTTTTTTTTAATTCATGGGTCTAAACTTTCAATAGGAAACTATAATGAAAACTGGATCTTATGTAAGTCACATGTATAATATTCATGGCCTATTTTTGAAAACTTAATCCTTTTCTTTCTCTTTTAGACATTTTTGTTTGCAGTTTTATTCGATCTTAGCCTGAGAAATCTACATCTCTTTACTTGCAGTTAGATCTATGGTCATAAAGGATGTTATAGTCTGATTTTAAATGAACCTCTGATTTAAACAGCACCCTCCCCCTCTCCCCCGATAAAAAAAGTGTATTCTAGAAGATTATAGAAAGTTCCGCTCAGAGCCTTCATACATTAAGCTACTCTCAATCTTATTTTTTTTTAAACTTTAGAGCAATGTGTTTTAAAAACTATTGGTATCTCTCGCTTTCAAATAATATTTTAAATAAGATACGTAAACAAAAAAGAATGTGTGTGTGTGGGGGAGAGAAAAACCCAAAAAGATCATTAATTTTATAAAATTGCAGAACAGTAACTGTGTGTTTATAGTAATTTAACAGTTCTCTTAACGAACGGGATATGCCAAGGTTATCAATAATGTTACTTCTTACCTGTCACTGTACACGAATATGGGATCAAGAAAGTTACACAAGCCGTTTATGAAACAGAATAATTATAGTTGAAATCAGACACATTATGCAGATGATACATTATTAATAAATTTGAAATATCTCCCTTTCCCATCATTGTATACCGTAGTATTCTAATATTCTGTAATAATTAAATGCACTCAGATGTCTTTTTTTTTTTTTGTTGAAGTGAGTGATTTCTCCGCATAATCTGACTGTAAGCAATTAATTTTGACATTAAATAAAATGAAATATCCGCAGTATACGTGGTTCTGAATCGTTGACAAGGCAATTCCCAACCATATTATTATTAATTGGTCTCTTTGTCAACATTTTGTGTTAACATTCCTTTCGTTTGTCTGTGTGAATTAAAGAGAAAATGAGGGGGGTGAGGGTTGTATCTCATAACTCGACACGTTTAAAAATTTTTTTTCAATTTGTATCAGGTAAACAAATTATAATATACTCTCTACGATTGGGCACGGGTCTAGTGTTTATGATTTCCTATAATTAGATCATGAAGGCTGGAAAAAGTAAACATAAAGATATTAGAAGTTTAGAGTATCATCATTGTTTGACGCGGTATGCTGAGTCTATGATATGTCATGGTGTTAATTATAATTGAACTACTTTTTTGTGAAGGAGGGGGGATTGCTGGTAAAGAAATATTTCTAAGTCTTAATATTATTTTATCAAGTCATTTGATATGAAATTATAATGATCAATTCGTATTACACGTGGTCCTAATGAGACAAGAAATACTGACAATGCCGTGAGTCTCTCACGGACATATTTTTCTTTGTGTACGCAAAAAGACGGTGAGGGAAAAAAGGGGAAGTTGGGGTGGGGGAGGGGGTGATGCTAAGATAACTGAACTAATCATGCGCTTTTATCAATAAACTAAGCCAGCTAAGATTATTTTACTCCTAGTTAAATTCACTTCGTGGAGCTGGCGGAAATAAATTAAAGCATCTATATTTTCTCTCTTGCTGCCTGTGTAACCAGATTCACCTTACAATGAAGTTTCGTGATCTTCTGGACTTATACTTTCACTAAGCTGAAAGGATAAAGTTATGTTGTCTTCTCAAGTTACACTTTCACTAAGCTAACAGGTTAGAGTTTTGTGGTCTTCTGAAGTTAGACTTCCACTAAGCTGAGAGGATATAGTTTTCTTGTCTTCTCATGTTAGACTTTCCCTAAGCTGACAGGTTAGAGTTTTGTTGTCTTTTCAAGTTAGACTTCCACTAAGCTGACAGGCAAGTTATAATTTTGTTGTTTGTAGTCTTCTTAAGTTAGACTTTCACTAAGCTGACAGGCAAGTTATAATTTTGTTATCTTCTTAAGTTAGACTTTCACTAAGCTGGCAGGATAGTGTTTTGTTGTTTTTTCATGTTAGACTTTCAATAAGCTGACAGGATAGTGTTTTGTTGTCTTCCCATGTTCGACTTTCAATAAGCTGACAGGATAGAGTTTTGTTGTCTTCTCATGTTAGACTTTCAATAAGCAGACAGGATAGTGTTTTTCTTTCTATGAGATCAAGCTACTGCGGGAATTACGAAAAAGTAAGGGACAGCCACTTTCAACAACGGAACACTTTTACAAGTTATGAACACAATGGAAATTTCTACATTAAACAACTCTTTGAGTTTTCTTTCTACACGAGCGTCAAAATTTGCTTTTTTTGACGAATACATCAAGACATTACAAATATTAGCCTATGCTTGGCCTGCAATCATACTTTTTGGTTTTGTTTCAAACCTCACCAATATTACCGTATTTCTCAAGGCCGGTGCCAAAGACAATGTTACGGTGTTACTGATATCGCTTTCATTGTCTGACCTTGCCTTCCTCGCTCTCATCACACCGTCTGTGTGTGGTTATATCATGGAAGGTTACCTCTGGCCTACCCCATGGCCTTTCCACAAGCCTTTGCTAATGTACTTATTTTATTGGCCAGCATTCACAGCCTATGATCTTTCTGCTTTCATTGCAGTGTCCCTTGGAGTAATTCGTTGCGCATGTGTAGCCATGCCTCTCAAATTCAAGCTGGTATTCACGAAATCTAGAACAATTAAATGGGTGCTTTTCCTAGTTGTCCTGGCTGTTTCGCTCAGGTTGCCAGTGTTAACAATTTTTAGACTTACCTGGAAAAGAGATCCGGTAGCAAATGTTTCTACAATTTACCTATCCAGCGTAAACAAATCATCCATGTCTCGTATCAACGATATTCTAAACCGCGGTTTCTTGATCTGGTTCAACTATCTAACAATGATAACATGTGTTATTGTTCTCAGCTGCAAGCTCTACCAATCTTCAAAGATACGACAAAATTTCGCCTTTAAAGCACCGCAACCTTCCGACCAGGCATCAGACAAAGCAGCTGCCCAGAGTATGTCAGCTAGAGATCTGCAGGTGGTGAAATCTGTGGTGCTAGTGTGCTCTATCTTCATCATGTCACACTTACCGTTTGTGATGCTATCAGCAACTCGCCTCATCAACCCAGAGTTTGACGGCCAGGCCAACTTGGGAGCTTTTTTCGGGATTTTTAGTCAGAAAAATAGAACATTTGCCTACTTCAACGCGTCGATCAACATATTTGTATACTACAACTACAACAGGAAGTACAGATCTGTGTTGCGTTCAACTCTTGTCTTCGATAAACGAAAGGAATAAAATTTGATAAACAAAAACATGCAAGTGTCTCAGATACTCAGCAGCTAAAACCATGAATATTAAAAAAAAAAAAAAAAAAAAAAAAAAAGAAAAGGAAAACAAAATGAAAATCTTGTTTGTTTTTTATGCAGTAAATGCCAAAATATTTCAATCCTGAAAATTGTTAGGATAATTATACCTACTATCTAAAGACATGTTAAGTTATTTAATCATTTAAGGCATACGAAACATAAGATCAAACGCAGCGGAAGCAAAGCTTGGAAATTGTTCCTTGTTTGTAAGAGCAAGATTTTTTTTTCATTCTCTTGATTTACGTTCTGTATTGTATTACATATATAATCACATGATATTTTGACATGTTGTTTGGCCCAAAATTACAGGTACCATTGTATGGCGCATGTTGAAATATTTCGGATTGGATTTGGCTTTCACAATTTTTGAAAATAAAACGGGTTCAATTAAAAAAAATTTGTCTTATAATATTTTTGGAAATATAAGTATGAAAAAGAATCTTGTACTCACACGCTGGTTTCATTAATTGCAGGGCAAAAAAAGAGAGGAAAGCTTTTACTGTTTGGGAACGAACTTTCACTGCCACATACACTATTGCGGTTTAGCTATTTTATAAAACAAAAATATCGGCATAGGTTAATTCAATTTCAGCTCTCAGTGTTATTCATAAACACAGGTTGCTAAAAATTTTCAGACACTTCGCAGACAGCAAAGAAAGATACAGAAACTGCAGATTATGACAAAAGGCCAAATCTTGAAATTTATTTTAAGCATTGTTTTTTTTCCCTTTGTTTTTATTTATTTATTCATTTATTTATTTTATTTTTTGTTAATAAAATTGATTCAAAGACTTCCATCTGAATGGACATTTTTCAAGATAAGTATTAGTGGTGGTGAAATTTTTGAACGTTTCTCTCGAAAAAATATCTTTGTTTCAGCAAAAAGGGCATTTGAAGGAAAAAGTTGTAGAGAAAATAAGGAGATGTAGAGAGGGAGAGACATAGAGAGAAAGAGATCCAAATAGAAAAGCAAAAACACCACACTTGGAGGACAACTTGGTAATTATAAAGGATCCAAAAAGGACGCGTGTGTGTCTGTAAATAGTGTGAAACAAGGTTTAAAAGGAGACAGGCACACCACTTTATAACTACGGGACTAAAAAAAAGAAACAACACAAGTATAGATTAAACATAAAAACGTCACACTCTGATGAAGCCACAATAAAGGCGAAACGTTTTTATGTTTAATCTATACTTTTGTTGTTTCTTTTTTTAGTCCCGTAGTTATAAAGTGGTGTGCCTGTCTCTTTTTAAACCTAGAGAGAAAGAGAGTGAGAGAGAGAGAGGGACGGAGAGATAGAGAGGAAGAGAGGGAGAGGGAGCCAGACAGACAGACAGACTGAGAGATTTGTATAAGACATCATAGAGGAGGGGTTCGGTGAAGAGAATTAGTAATGAAGGTTTGTGGGACAAATAAGTATTGGTATGTCTTTCCTTCACTGGAGAGATCTTTTCTTCACCACATCAGAGTGTCCAGAATAATACATCTGCATATTAAGATCTCACCAGCTCTAGATCTGCTGTCGGTGGAGAAATAAACCGCATGGGAGATGCGAAAAGAAAAGAGCTGAAATTGGTTTAGTCCGCTTTCTTCTTTGAGATCGCGGCGGCATAGGAAATAGAAAGAATTTCTTCTTCACGATTTAACAAATGTGTGAAGATTTTATACACGCTTTAGAGCTGTTAAATTATTAGCACTAGAGTAGATAGATCTGATTTTTTTTGTAAAGTTGTCTTTTTTTTCAAACCAGTCGAATTTGAACGATTTATTATGCTTGCTAGGTATAATTAATCTTATCTGGAATGCCCCTCCCCCCCCACACACACACACACACAAAAAAAATAAAAAAAAAATTGACTGATTTACTCATTATAATATTTATTTATAAGTCTTTATATAGATGGCATAGTTAAGGAAAATCAAGCACAAGGAAAACTAAAATTATTCTGAAATGAAAAACCTCATCACCCTAAGAGCTAATAAGATAAGATTTCTCATTGAAAAATGAGAACAGGTATTCTTTTTTACGTGAATAAAAGTATTATTTAGGAAGAGGTCTGTTGCATTATACGGTGTGTTTCGAGGTCGAGTGTTTGCGGTTAATGTATGATATTTTGATTGGGCTATTGTTACCGCTTTGGATAGAGCGTCCCTAGAAACTGAAACCGAAATGACGCAGAAAGATAAAAAAAAAATATATCCCAAATAAAAGCAAATGCTGTAAGTCGAAATTTCGTGAACTGGCGTATAACGAAAGCCTCTGTTATATCTGAATAATTTGTGGAATGTAAAAAAGCACTATTGAAATTTAGATATTAAAGTCAATTTTATATTTTTACATCCTAAAAAATTAATAATAGAGAAACCTAGCACAACAAAACGTTTTCTGTATAATATAATGGGCAAATTGAAACTATATCCAGGTTTGCATATAGCATAGGTTTATTGATGGACTGCTATCGCGACGATAACACACCCAGTTGGAACCACAAAATAGGAATCGCACAGAGGCACTGACACGCACTTCGGCGTGTTCCGGATATTTTAGTAATTTTCCGATGATCCCATTATTGTATTGGTCAAAGCACTTTTCTCTCCTATGATGTAAACAATAGTGTTCTGGTAAAATATCACGAGGAAAAGTTTCCTTAAATTTGATAATCATATTATTTTCATCATAATTGCATATTTTTGAAAGTTTGCATAAAAATAATATGTTCCTGTTTACAGGGTTAAAATACATAAAAAAGTGCATGTGTGTGTGTGTATGTTGGTGC
>JAWDGP010004467.1:37500-70000 GCA_033675545.1 Elysia crispata
AATTTTAAATACATGAGTAGTATAGTAGTAGAGTATAGTTAACGGAAGGCAGACAACCCCTCAAGTTTTTTTTAAACATTTAAAACACGTAATATTTTACCAATTGAATTGTGTTTCTATAACTTAACTCCAAACCTATTTTTCATTTATAAGGCATGAAAAGGAAATTTAAAGCTTCTAGTGTAAGATATAGGAAAAGAAAATCTGTTCGGCACCTCGAAAAATTTTCGAAATAAGAAAAATCTGACCAAAATACAACCAGCAAGCATCAACATACACACACCCATAATCTCTTATTTATTTTAACCTTGTAGACAGTAACGCATTTAAAAAAATTCTGCAAACTTTCAAAAATGTGTGCTTATTATGAAAATAAATGATTATCAGTTTTAAGGAAACTTTTGTAGACAATATTCCAACAGAACACATTGTTAACAACATTGGATAAATACAGCTTCCACCTTCTTTGACCAAAACAGTTATGGCGGCCCCGGAAAATTACGAAAATACCCGGGACATCCCGTAGGGCCTGTCTGTGTATCTATCCCTTCCTCCCTAATCTGTTGTACAGACAGCTTTTTTTTTTTCCCAACTAAAATCTTGTGACGTCAAAAGCGCTATGGTTTCAAAAGAAACGTCTTGAAGCACTGAACCGCACCTTGCCCGTACGTTCATGTCTAGTGAAAAAGAAAAAGTGCGCAGGTTTTTAAAGATCTAATGCAATGTTTAAATGCAACTAATCCTAAAATGACTCATGTAATCATTTTTTGATAACTTCAAATGCTATAAATATGACCGTTATTACGTCAAGATAAAAAAAAAAGGTAAGTAATAGAGACAAACATGAGCGTGTGCCTGAAAAATATTAAACATACCCAAAACACATAATACTTATAATGGCAAGCAGTAAGAATTTTACGACGAAAACGTAGTAAAAACGCACTGTCGAAAACGACTTTCATGGCCATACACACACACAAAAAAAAAAGAGGATAGAAAATGTATATATAAGTTTAAAAAGTTAAGAAAATGTATTGGTTAGATATAAGAAACAGCATTATAAAAAATAATTATCTATGCAATAATATAAAATAAGGCAGTAAGAATCTTTTACAGTACATCCTGCAAATAGCATTTCATGCCTTTATTGTCGTCATCCGGCCTCGCTTTGCTTAAAGACTTATAGTTTTTACGATTAGTTCCCTTTGATATAAAGTTGAGTCATTCAAAGAAAATGTTGGGCTAATTGATTTGTGTGATGCAATGCTTTAAGAAGTAGGCGGTGCCTAGCAAACTTGATATCGAGTCTGTTGATTTATCCAGAGTGTTCTTCACTATTACTACTACTACTACTACTACTACTACTACTACTACTACTACTACTACTACTACTACTACTACTACTACTACTACTACTACTACTACTACTACTACTACTACTACTACTACTACTACTACTACTACTACTACTACTACTACTACTACTACTACTACTACTACTACTACTACTACTACTACTACTACTACTACTAGTACTACTTCTTCTTCTTCTTCTTCTTCTTCTTCTTCTTCTTCTTCTTCTTCTTCTTCTTCTTCTTCTTCTTCTTCTTCTTCTTGTACTACTACAACTAGCACTATTGCTGCTGCTATTACTAATACAACTACAACCACCACCACCACCACCACTACTACTACTACTACTACTACTACTACTACTACTACTACTACTACTACTACTACTACTACTACTACTACTACTACTACTACTGCTGCTGCTGCTACTACTACTACTACTACAACTACTACTACTACTACAACTACTACTACTACTACTACTTATACTATTGCTGCTGCTACTACTACTCTTGCTGTCGCGATTGCTACTTTAGCTAATGAAATAAATACTTAGTCCATGGGGCTATAAATAACTTCTTCATTCCTCCGTTACTTAGACTGTAATTGTTGTTTGTTCTCTTGTTGGCTATAGATATGTTGACGAACTGCTTTGAAAGGCTTTTTTGTGCATGTGCGTGCGCTAGACTGAGAGTGCGTAATACGGTTCTTTAACGACCCCTTCTTTTCTTTAGGAATCTTATACGGGGTCAAAGATTTGGATACAAGTTTGAAAATGGTCTAGAGTGAGACTTGTTATTGTGGCCTGTGTTTGTGTGATTTGATGATGTAGTTTGTGAATGATAGGGCCTAACCAAAGCGTACCCCTGCAATAAAGGTAGACCACCGCCAGACAAGCGTATTGATTATTTTTCATTACATCTTCCGTTGCTCCATCGTGAAAATGATCATAAAATAAATATATCAGAGATGATAAAGCATGGGAATTGATAAAAACCCTATGTAAAATGTTTTCACGCCCAAAATAGCAAAGATGTGTTCGTTCAATTTATTATTCACCGCTTCTCTAATTCACGCCTTAGAAGCATAGCTTCGTCCAAGAAAACTGAAAAGACCAGTAAAATGCTTTGCAATGCTTTTTTGTGAAACCAGAGAATCTTTCTGTATAGAGAGCTCAGAGCTTGTTTCCAAACCCGTGCCGAGGAGCTAACTGGCTGATTCAGCTCAGCGCGGTAAATTTGTCTGAGGTTAGCCGCCCATCATCTGTTACCGAGTGTACACTTTCACAAAGAACAATGGCACGTGTTAGTGGAAAGTGTGAGCGGTGTTCCGTTTTTAATTGTTCTAGTGCTAGAAATACGTGATCGGGCTTGAGTTTCTTGATATCTCCCAAAGAGGAGAAAGGGCGTTGAAATCTTTCACTTTTTAAGTTTCATTTGCTATTTTTGTTAAAGGATTATCCAGAAATCCATTCTTTGTTAAAAATATGATAAGCTTTGGGCGAGATTTCGTGCACCATTCTCCTCCCCCCTTTCCCCTACTTTTGTCACACCTCCCCCTCCTACTCATACCTTTCACTTCTGCTTCTTCTTGTTCTTGTTCTTAATCTTCTTCCTCTCCTCCTACAAAATCTTCTTCTTCTTCTTCTTCTTCTTCTTCTTCTTCTTCTTCTTCTTCTTCTTCTTCTTCTTCTTCTTCTTCTTCTTCTTCTTCTTCTTCTTCTTCTTCTTCTTCTTCTTCTTCTTCTTCTTCTTCTTCTTCTTCTTCTTCTTCTTCTTCTTCTTCTTCTTCTTCATCTTCTCCTTTTTTTCTTCTTCTTCTTCTTCTCCTACAAATTCGTCTTCGTCGTCTTCTTCTTCTTCTTCTTCTTCTTCTTCTTCTTATTATTATTATTATTATTATTATTATTATTATTATTATTATTATTATTATTATTATTATTATTATTCTCCTACAAATTCTTCTTCTTCTTCTTCTTCTTCTTCTTCTTCTTCTTCTTCTTCTTCTTCTTCTTCTTCTTCTTCTTCTTCTTCTTCTTCTTCTTCTTCTTCTTCTTTCTTCTTTCTCTTTTTTCCTATTCTTACTCATCATCACTGGCTCCTCATAGTTGTTCCCAACGTAATACTTATTTTTTAAATGTTTTTCTGCATAATTATTTCCAATCACATTCACGAATACTTCAGCATAACTTGTTATAAAGATTTAAATTTTTTTAGGCATAGAAGAGGTCTTATTTTTTTTAATTACCAATTAAGGCACAAAAAGTATATGAACGTTTTATTTTTTCAGTTTACACTGTCACTTAGTACAGTAATGTTTTATTGTCCAATATTTACTTCACAATACAGCGAGTGTTGAAACCGCTTCAGAGCCCGCCACGTCCCGGGTACGACAGGCTACCGAAGCCTTGCCGGCTACACATAGTTATAAGTAGAGGCGCGCAGTGGCGAGTGGGCCCTCTCTATAATTATTCTCTCTGGCTGAATACATTCTTCATCGTGATCTTGACCTAGATTTCTGGATAGATCTAGGTTAGATTAGATGCGAAACAGTGTCAGCTGATTCTCCAGTTGGAAACAGAGGCCCACATAAATGCAGCTAGATCTAGATCTATAGACTGACAATCAAGATTTCATATACAGTGAGTACATTATTAATATATTGTGTAAGATCAGTGTGTGAGAAAGAAGTGATTCACAGTATCTCTGGTCCTGTTTATCACAAGGCCCAAGATTTTAAAATAATTATTATTTTAGTGACTCGTATTGTACAATAATAATTATGAATTTAACCCTAACCCTGCTAGACCGAGATCTATTAGGTTCATAGACCTGTGGGTGTTTGCAAAAACTATTTTCAGAAAAGAAAACTCATGCTATTAAGCTTATATTGTGCTTTTAGATATGCCACCTACATCTAACAACCTGCATATGAAAATAAATTTCGCGAAGCTGTAGGGTTTATGCGAGTGTTTGACAGTGTGACATTCACCTTTACTATCTTTACCTAGACACACAGGGTGGGTCAATATAATCCATATAAAAGTACACGTATTCCCACTCGCACAGCACCCCTATTTTCATGGCACCACAATGTAGCATCAATCATGCACATAATTAATAGCCCTCGCAGAGATTTCTCTATAGTTTCCTCGTGCTCGATTTAGATCAACTTATGAATAAGTAATAGATTGTATCGTGTCAATATGACCGACCTTGTAGGGATAGGGAAAACAAGATGTGTCCCCCCCCCCCCCCCTGCAATAGAAATATGTCATCTTGACCCACCTTGTAGGCAACTACAGTTTAAAAGCCTTAGTTGTAGGGATAGAGTTAATAGACTTACGAATTTACAACCAAGCACTTCCCGTTTTCCTAAGCTGTTCTAGTTAAGCTAGGTAGATGATTCTAGATTACATTTCATTATATCAATGAAACATTCCAACGGCTGTTACCATGATGCATTATGGACACATTTTATTCTTGTTTAAGTGGTTCTGTTATAAGCGCAATTATTTTCACATTAGCCTCTGGCTTTTCTTCAATCCTCAATCTTACATGATGAAACAGAATCAACATTTACCATAGTGAAACTTGTTCACCAGGAAATCATATACATTTATAGTTATAACGGCAAACTCGCAAAGCTGCATTCGGAAAGGATACGTTTTCAACAATATAGATCTATTGCACGTAGAATTTTCATTTTGGTCGATTATCCAGTTATAAACCTTAGATCTATACAACCGGGGTATTGTGAAGTGTGTCTGAAGAGATCAAGATGTGGGCCGGGATACTATATCTATAGTACATGTAGTTAAAACAGAATGATCTAGACATTTATAGAACATGATCTAGGTTTTGGAAAAGTATTGAACACGTAGGCTTACACCTATAATAGAAAGTTTAATAGGCCGTAATTTAATTTAAACCTGTTGATTCTTCATTCTTGCAATTGTCCAAAATCTTCGTGAAAAATCATTAAATCATTTAACTCTATAAACTGCATTGTTTTGTTTTTGTTTTTTTTACCCGCATGTAAGTTTTCTTTCTTTCCTTTTTTCCCCATAACCCTCCCCACCCCCATTTTAATTATATCCAACGTTAATACAAGCTTGCGTGTGCCTGAGTATAATAAGTCTATAACAAAGAGATTCCGTGGAAGAAATGACATCAGGGCTAGGGAGGCACATTTTTTATATTAACTTTATTTTCATTTGATCGTTTGGTTTTTTGTTTGTTTGTTTTTTTGCTTTTTTTTTCATATCTTGATGCAACACCTTCTCAATCCCTTTGTCCATGCTATCACGATGTTGCATGGTCATCCCTGCTGATAAACCTCCTATGATCTTACAGTTCCGACACATTCGTAATGGGACCCATACATTTTATTAATGCTCTTTATTAATCTGCTTGGATTAAATACAACATTCACGTCAAACATGCATTTTTGATGTTGTTGTAGATGTTGTTGTTGTTGTTGTTGTTGTTGTTGTTGTGATAACCGTTCTATCTATCGACATAAAGATAAAGGTTCCAAAGTCTAAACCTGGCAATGAAGGTTCCTGTGGTTCCCACTCAGTCAACTGTGTACTCGACTCGTGTGTACCTGTACCTGTACCTGTACCTGTACCTAGTACCTAGTACCTAACGCTCACAAACCTTGACGTTATCACATGCCTAGTAATGTTCACTGGTGGGGACGGGACAAAAGGAGAAAAAAATGATAGTAATATCTCTCTCTCTCTCTCTCTCTCTCTCTCTCTCTCTCTCTCTCTCTCTCTCTCTCTCTCTCTCTCTCTCTCTCTCTCTCTCTCTCTCTCTCTCTCTCTCTCTCTCTCTCTTTTTAGTAGGTATTTATCAATATACACGTACATGTATATTATAAATTTAACCAATAATGAAGGCCCTGTCAGTGTAGCAGTAAAAGTTTGGCTTTTAAAGAATCTCCTCTGTTTCAAATTATGATTAACGTTATCATTCAGTCATTTTTACAATGGTTTTATTTTCTACTTTAAAAAAAATCCTTTGATTTGAGAACGGAATGAATAATTTTCTTTCCATATTTTACCTTTATTATAATACGAAGTAGAATCACGAGATCATTATGGATTATGTTTTCAGGATATATAATTTATATATATATATATATATATATATATATATATATATATATATACACACACATACATACATGTATTTGCAGTGCATATAGTTTTTTGTGTACTTTAATGATTGCTCTGTCAAGTACAAACAACACTTTTCGGCATAAGCGTTAAGAATGAGAATTAGATCTTTTCCTGTATGCTATAGATCACGTGCGTTGTCTTGACCAATAGAAATAATTTTATCACTTTTATTCAAAAATAAAATGAAAGTTGCGAAGGACTGTCTGGTCAGTACTATGGTATGGATGGGAATGCTGGACAATATTCAACAATGTAATAAACTTCCCCCCTCCTCCCCCCAACCCCCTTAAAAAAAGCAAAAAAAAAAAAAAAAAAAATCACTAAGAAATCACAGAATGTGGTTCTGCTGGAGAATGAAGAAAATATTACGGAAGGAAGAGAAAACAAATGGAGGCACTATTTGCTCTTGCTGACACTGAATGATCTTTGACCTGTGATGAGAAGCTAAAAGCTTATTTTTTAACTTATCCTTTTTTTTTTTTTTATTTATTTGAAACAAAATCAAGTTCAAGGGCAATGTTATATATCCTGCAGCCCTATCAGTAGATCTTGAAATTAGTGTGTTTCACCCGTCACATCACTCCAGTGAGATAACAAAATTAACATGAACCGCTCGATAACAATAAGCTTGATTTAACTCTAAGCCTCGTTTTTCCATCAGATATAATTGTTTCACGACTATCAGCGAACATCCCAGAGGCAGCTGAAGCCTCCACGTCGGAGTTCTAGAATCTGAACAGCGCTATAATAGTATACTAAGTATTAAAGTAGTTTCACGAATGTTTTGAGGTGAGGTTGTTATTTTTGTTCCCTTACTGTTGATTCTCGATTTGTTCTTTAGACTTCACAAATTAATTGAATCGCTCGTTCATTAATGTAGGTTTACCGATTTAGCCGACAAGGCTATCCTCAAAATAATTACATGTTTCTATGATTTCGGAAAGTGCAATAAATTGCGCACGAGGAAGTTTTATTTTATTCATTTTTTAAAAACCATTCAAACGGCTACGGCAATGTTTCTAAATGTGATAGCGTCGTGTGAAACAAGTGAATGAGACAAGAAACAGTCAAATGGGATATTAATAAGACAAGCTCAAGGGTTAACCGTGCGTAAGTTTTACTGTTTCGTTTGGCACATTAATATGTATTTTACCCACCCCTCTGTAACACTAGTGCGTTTAAACGGCATTTAATCTCTACTTTAAAAAAAAAAAAAGAAGAAAAGAAACAAATTATATACACGTTACTCATCGGGTTGCGATCATAATGCGGATTTGATTGTTTGATCGTTATGCAAATTAAACTGAACAAATAACTGTCGTGAGGGAGAGAGAGAGAGAGAGAGAGAGAGAGAGAGAGAGAGAGAGAGAGAGAGAGAGAGAGAGAGACAGAGACAGAGATAGAGACACACACACACATATAGACAGAGAGACAGACAGACTGACAGACAGAGAGAGAGAGAGAGAGAGAGAGAGAGAGAGACAGAGAGAGACAGAGATAGAGACACACACACATATAGACAGAGAGACAGAGACAGACAGACAGACTGACAGACAGACAGACAGACAGACAGAGACAGAAAGAGAGAGAGAGAGAGAGAGAGAGAGAGAGAGAGAGAGAGAGAGAGAGAGAGAGAGAGAGAGAGAGAGAGAGAGAGAGAGAGAGAGAGAGAGAGGAGTTCCATCGAGAAACATTTTCAAACGGTGCATAGCCTACTGCTTTTTAATTTTTGTATCATTCTGTCGTGTTGATTTTTCTCACTCCTCCTCAAACCTGTTTGGACTTGAGGTTCTGCCTTGTTTCACCAAAGTTCATAAAATAACAGAGCAGACATTGTTCTGCGTTTTGCGCTTCGTGTAAAATTAATGTGAGGTTACCTTAGTTAAATATGGGGTGGGATTGAGAGAAGGCAACTATCGTTACATCTATACACCAGATAGGCTTACATGTATATTTTTAAAATTCTAGTCACATTAACCCTGAAGAATTATGCTGTCTGGTTGAGGCCCAGCCTCGGCCATATATCGTCATGCCTCCATTCTCAGTTGTATGAGTGTATGTGTTTGTGTATTCTGAAATTCATCGTGCCACACGCTTATAATAATTATGACATCCAGTCCTAAGCTGATATCACACTGTCTTGTTAAAGGTCAGGTTCAACATAGGCCAGCAACCGATTGGATGAGCCGCTTGATTCCTTGCCCTGCCAGAACCCCAGTATGTCAGCCACCGTAAAGTGTTAAATTTGACCTAGATTCTCGGTTTGACCTTATGGACAATGATCCTGACCTTTCATAAGATCATAGCGCTCGAAGAGACACTTTTAGATCGTTACGAAAAGGGAAGAAGAACGCTCAGTTTATAAAAAAAAAAAATAAAAATAAAAGGGTTTAATGGTTGAGGTGCACTTTAATAAAAAAAAAACGCTGTACAGATGTTTATGTGGTCTCGTACTAAAAAAAGATTTGGGTAGGTTTGATCAACTTCGGGGATAGCGTTATGGCATTATGATCATCGTGCAGTGTCAATATTCAAGGCCGAGGTACTTTAGATAAAACAGCAGAGGGCTAGATAACATCGTTAGGTAAGCCGAACTATCTTTGAAGCTTTCGGTAAGTTACACGGGCTGGAAGCTGGAAGCTTTGTCGTCGCAACTTACACAAGATCTTTTCATAACTATGTCGTTGTGCTCGGTCTTGCTAGACTTTCTAGCCAAAGTCCAAATGTCCGGCTACTTCATAATCATAATAAGCGTTGTGCTCGGTCGGACAAAAATCACGTGATTTTTTTTCGGACTTTTTTCGCCATTGCATACGGTACAAAGAAAAGGCGGCGAAGTCAACGCCTGGTAGAGGCTTTCTCCTTTCAGACAAGCAGAACAAAGTGAATCATTATTTTTCTTTCGGTCGCTTTCGCAAGAGTTGAAAGAGCTGTTCAGGTTGTTCATTTTAACTGCCTTGTCCGCCGGTCTAAAGGTTAAATCAAGGTGAAAGCTTTTTATGCCGATACCAAATAAATTGACAAAAAAAAAAAAAAAAAGGACACGGATTTAGTTCATAATCCATCCATGTTTGGTGCACAGACTTTCAACTACTTCAGACGCATTGTTGCTTTTGAAATCTGCTGATACATGACTAAATTTGACAGGCTTAGTTTCAAAACTTCGATATCGAAGATTTTTATATGTGCCGTACACAATGGTTCTTAATAATACTCTTTACTTAATGTAACAGTGGCAAAGCAGGACTTTGATACTGAAGAGATCCATTAAATGCAGTTTCCATCTATAATTAGCTAACGGTGTTATCATAATTACCGCTCTTAGACATAATTATGGGCCTACGTGTCAGAACTTTTTAAAATTATTTTGAGTTTTATATGCCAACAGTTAACATAGCTTTGTCGTCTCGTATAACTATTCACTATCTCACTTTAGTTCTCACAGATAGGTGTACGAATTGTGTTAAGCTTCCCTCAAAGTCAGACAGACAGGACAGAACTATGGCCGAAAGGGAGTCGACTTCCGACTCCGGATCTTTCCAGAAGTCTAAATCACGAACAGCTGGCCGAGGAAGGCTATACATTCACATCCTCGTCATCATTTTCGGGATCACCTCCTGGTCAGTTATGAACGGCCTGTGGGTGGAACTGCCCATCCTGGTAGCTCACTTACCCGAGGGATGGACCCTGCCTTCAGATTTGACCATAGTTGCTCAGGTGAGACTCAAGTTTTTGTTTTTTGTTTTTGTTTTTGTTTTTTTGTTTTTTTTTTAGCGAGATGGCGTTTTGGTACCCGTGCGATCTTTTTAAAGATATATTGGTCCGGTTAGAATAGCTGAAGGTTTCGCTGAAATCGATAATAAGCAGACAAATGAAAACAATTAATGAATCCATGAATTGATAAAGAAAGAAAAACAACAAACCATTATCATTTTATTAATCGCAGATAATTTAAGTGATGCACAAATATTTTAATAAATCATAGAAGAAGAACGGAGATTGCTGCAGAACTTGAGTTTGGTATGACCTTATCGTTGCATCAAACCGTTTAGCGCGTCTCCTGCACAGGTCTGCATCTTCTCATTAGCAAATTTTACAGAATGACACAATATCAGCTCTTCAGCAAGTAGAGAAGCTTAGCCTCTTCTCTACCATTCAGCTATAAATATGGATCTCCATCTTATAACCAATAAAAATGACTTGGTTTCACACTTTCAGCTTAGAGATTGAATGAAACCGCTTTTCAGCCAACAGGTTGGCTCTGCATCTCCATCTTATAACCAATAAAAATGACTTGGTTTCCCACTTTCAGCTTAGAGATTGAATGAAACCGCTTTTCAGCCAACAGGTTGGCTCTGCATCTCCACACTAGGAATCACATTGGCCTGGGCAATGGCGTCAGTCTTTCAACTTCTTACTTTTGTATATTGCCTGATCATCAGCAAATTGATTAGTTACAGTTACCTCAACTTTTATTTCTACTTTTTTGCTTTGAATAAATAAAAAGACCCCCCGCCCCCCTTCCCCCTCAAACCACAAAAAAGTACAAGCAACCAAAACACCTCGACACATACTGCCATATTAAAATTCATGAATCCATACTTCTTGATACAATTTTGAACTGCTTGACACATTCCTTATCTATTTTTAAACTAATCACAAGATGACCGTCTGCCTCCAAAACCAACATGTGAAGCTCTTCTTAGAACCAGGTAATAAAAGCAACACAAACGTTTGCTGAATCATCCTCAGTGTGGTCCTATCCTCACTGTATGTATTTGAAAACTTTGTCGTTGTAGCATTAAAAGTTAGCTCTTGGAAGCTCTTCTACTGACATGTCTAATCTTTTCCTCAGGCTGGCAACTTGGGCCCACTGGCCTTCACCTTTTTGGTGTATCTCTTCCCCCGTGTGAAGCTTGAGGTACCAGCCTCTATGATAATTGTGTTGGTTCTCACCCTGTGCGCCCTAATCTATGCCGTCCTGTGGCATGAAACAGCTACCTTGGGTGGTACAGAATATAGGTAAAGCGTATTATGTTAAGAAACTAAGGAAACAGCTACCATAGGTGGTACAAAATATAGGTAAAGCGTATTATGTTAAGAAACTAATTAAACAGCTACCATAGGTGGTAGAGAGTATATGTAAAGCATTTTATGTTAAGAAACTAATTGCCATTTGGACTGAAATATATATTTTTTACTTCCTTCTTTCTTTCTATATTATTCTTTTTCTCTAAAAAATACTTTCCATTGTTCCTACTCAAATGTGCGGCACTTCATAGGAAACTAAATGTGGAATAAAGGCTTGAGATGATATCTAGTTATTGCTCACAGCTTGAAGGCAAATTCTTCACAGTTTTATTTTGATCAATGATATACCAGAAATCGTACTCCTGCACTTTTGCTTAAGTGTGAAATCTCTGCCATTTTTTTACGACTTGATGTAAAACGTTGATGTCAGGACTGTTTTATCTCTCTGAATATTTTACTGAATATTATCTTAATATTTTATAAGGCACAGACATACTAAATATTTGCTTGCACAGAAAGACTGCATTTCTGAATTGAGGGTTATATCAAGATAACTCATATCTGTAATGTTGATCAAAACAGATTACTGACAGCAAGCAAGGCTTAAGTATGTGCCATGCTAAGCATTTACTGCCCTAAGGTTGTCCCTCTTGAAATGTATACAAAAATAAACTTATTTGCAAAGGTATGCCTTTGTCCCTCTAATCCTATCTAAATCTTTCTTTCATTAGAGTTTTAAACATAAAGAACCATGAGGACAAAAGCTGATTTCTTCAGATTGAAAAATATCCAAACGATAGACCCTAAAATCTGTCACTTGGTCTTTCTGTACTTCTCTTAAAACCTCACAGCTGGTACTAATTTTTGACATTACATTAATTTAACTGTCCTGGTTTGCACATAGTACACCATATATTTATCAAATTTCATTCATTCTACATTAGTGCATTATAGCATAACAAATTACTTTTCATGGGTTATGGCACCTTAAGTTTTTACTGATCCACCTAATTTCTCAATAAGAGCTTTTGTTTTCTTGAACAAGCCTGATTTCCACCTCAAGTTTACCAAATTTGTTTGTGCCTTTTAGTTTGGGGAAGAGCAAGACTTTTGACTCTCCTAGCAGATATGTCAGCTCATATGGTTTTGCTCCGAGCACACGTGTATATCAATTGTTATTCCTCTGCTTCTAACATTGCCATCTTTCCCATCACTTCAGCATCTTAATTTTTTTATTCTAGTGCGACTTTTCACTTTTTGAACGAGCCTTGGGAAAAAAGCTGTGTGAGCTTAGAGGAAAACAACCTTGAAAAAAATATAAACAAACTCGCCGCAAAGCAATATGTATGAAATAAACTGATTTTCTAAAGAAAGATTGGTGCATTACCTCACAACCCAAGGTAATGGTCAGCTCTATTTAAACAAGTACCAACCAATGAAACTCTCCATCCACAGTGTGGCCCTTCTCAGTTTGACCTTCGTCCAGTCCGTGTTTGCAGCAATGACATCCCAGGCATACTTGGCATTTATGTCTCACCTGAAGTCTTGCTACATGTCTTCATTATTCCTAGGAATGGGTCTCAGTGGTCTGCTGCCTGCCCTGGTGGCTGTGGCGCAAGGCTCCGGAAGTGTCACGTAAGATTCAGGTTCTAAGTCTAAAGTTGTTTTCAGACTTTATGTCTCCTTCAAGTGGTCTAGATATAAGAGGCTGGATACTAAGGGCAAAGGTTTTTCTTCAAAATGTCTTCAAATTATACTTGTGTTTATGCAAAAAGATACAGGGTTTTCATGTTATGTGATCGAAAGATAAACAATTCAATATTTAGAATTTATCGTACATTTATAACTTACTTTTATGTGCCAAAATCCAGTTTGAAATTCATTTCTGATTTCTTAGCAGCTAACTTAGCTTTACACATTTTGTTCGGGAATGAAGTGCTAAAAGTGATGCAATCTCTTTCTGCAAAGGAATGATTTAATGCAAGCCTAGCAAAGAATTGAATGTCAAAACCGTAGCTCTAACCAGATTATACTAGCTGATAGAACAAGCAATGATTTTGAGCCATGGATCTATTTAGTGTCAACTAAATCCTCTGCATACTGGCACCCCATTCATTTTCTAGAAATTTCGAGAATTGCTGAACCTACACACTGTGTTCATCTCTTTTTAGCCATATTGATATTGATAATATTTACATTTGCTGCTTCAAAAGAGAAACTCACTCAAAGTGTTGATCTTAGAGATAGTATGGCTGTCAAAGATCTCTAATTCTCAAAATCAAATCTGTGATTCAATCAAATGTTTTTGTAATGCACATTGTTTGAATTTTTGTTTTCTCATTTGACTCCCTGATAATTTAATAATGTGTAGCTGTATAGATAAAGAAGTCTGCTTTATCATAAAAAAGAGAACAAACCATAAAAACCAACCACAAAAACAAGCAAACTAAAACCCATGTGTGCTGTTTTGAGGCAATCATTTAATCGCTATATCATGTATTTGTTTTTAGATGCACTCCAGAGATGAAAAATGCGACCTACCTGAAAAGCACATTTCTAGTTCCTGATATCAGGTTCAAGGGAGTTGATGTCTCTAAGGAAAATGATTCTTTGAGCAGTAAGTTTGAAGTATGTGTTAAAATTCTTCTGGTTGAGCATTCTTTTAAGAGCTCAATTTTCTGAAGAATATTATACAGCAACAAGGAAAAATTGACAGGAGAAAAAAAGAGGAAAGATAAAGGCAAGATATGAAATAGCTTGTCCCTGATCTAAATATATGAGTATTTCAATTTGGTATAACTCACTGTAAAAAGTGGTAAGAGAATAATCAAACTCATAAAGCTGGAAGAATAGATGAATAAAATAAAAAGCAAATTTAGAGGTGGAACGGGCTTTCCTCAAAATGAACTAGATTAATGGAAAGAGCACCTATTTTCCTCGACAGGGGTTGAAATCCTCGAAATTTATAGTTTTTTTACTTTTTAAACAGTATGAAGGTACATAATAAGAGCATTATAAAATGTGGAAATTTCAAGCTTTCTTTAGAAAAATTACATTCACCCCGAAATTTCTCTGCATCAAAGCATCTCATTTCATGGTATTGTTAGAAATATAAGAGGAGTAAAAAGGGAAGTAACAAAGAAGGAAGCTAGAGTTCTTTTTGGAGGTTGAGTTACATTACTTTTTTTATCAACAAGTATTTAGGGCAGGGGCTTGAACCTTTACATTAGGCACAGGAGACTGTGTGATGGTGAAAGAAATTTTGGAATCGAGAAAGTGTTTTAAGGAACAAAAAAGAGAGAAATAATTGGGTAAATGAGGAGATATTGGATTTGAAGTGTGGTAGGGATAGGCTGATGAGCAGAATAGTATGTAATAATAGAATTGAAAGGTTGCTCTGTTACAAGACTTCCCTGAAGCCTAGTATCTATACATGAAATATTAGGGAAATGAGATAGGAGGGTAGGGAGGTTTAGGGGTGGATGGATTGTCGATAAACATTTGCACAAGAAAGGCAAGGGAGGAGACGGATGGGAATAAATATTCGAGATTTTGTTTTTTGGAGTTTTTTTTAAATGTGCGATTAAAGTCACGTGATACAAACAAGAATGGTTCCTGTAAAGATAATCTCTAGCACATCCTTTTACAAGCCTTCAAGTCAACCATCCTTTCTGCTACCTAGGGATGGGGGAGACGGGGCCAAACTGTACTGATCAGTCATTTCACAACTCTTCATAATCTTTGCAAAATTGGATGAGGTGTGAACAAGTTATCTAAATTTGCCACTTTTTGCCTTCATATATTCGCTGGGACTAGGAGGCCTGAAGCTGTACACCAGATGTGTCAGTTTCTGTGTTAAGGTCTCAGAAAACTTTAAGCATTAAATGGTTTGTATGAAACTAAAACTGCCCAAAATCAAAATAAAAAAAAAAATAGTCTTGCAGTTAAAATTCATTAAAGATGTTCAGACTTCATAATCTTCAAGCTGATGTCTCAATATCTCTCTCATTTTGTGATCCTTTTTTCTAATGAAGTTAATGCTTTATTGTGTCAATTTCTTGTATGGCAGTTTCTCTTTTTTAAGTTACAAAATATTAGAGCAAAAAAGCTTTTATTCTCTTCCAATTTATTTTTTCCCTTCTTCTCTCACAGACTATTTATTGTTACCAGCAGCCAACATCACAGCTGCCTGGACCAAAGAGCTCCAAGAAATACAGGGTAACATATCACAGTAATGTGGTTGCTCGTCTGTACATGTCATGCTAATTCCTTTTGCGAGCCCATGTTGCTTTCAGAAGGTGACAAATAATTGTGAAGGTGCATAAAAAAATATAATGCAAGTTTGTTTGCAGCAAACATTCTATTTTTTTAAAACAAAATTTATAGAACTCTTAGACTCATGTGCAGTGTGATTTAGGCTATGTGGGAAGAACTAAGGATAGTTATAAACATGTAAAACTCTTACAATTGTCAAAAATCTGGCAGTTTCAATGCGAGAGAATTTTACTGCCTTGTTTGCAATCTAAGAAAAAAAAAGATTGCTGATCACTCCCACTGAAAAGTCAAATCTTTGATCTTTAGGGCTGTCTGCCAAAGAAAAAAAAATGTCTTAGTGCAGATCTAGCTGAAAGACCATAATGGATGTTAAACACATTTTATTTTTAATGACATCCCTGTTCACTCACATGTGCAAGATGATTTTAACCTCTAGTTACAGGAAGCAGTGACGAGAGTTTGAATGTCAAGCCCAGTATTGATAAATCAGTGGGAACATTACACTACAACGTAGCACAAAAGGAATTAGCATTCAGTGGAAGGCATTTAAAGTTTATTAATATGGCTTTCAGTGGGCAGCTTGTTTACATTTACAATAAAAATCAAGAGCTCTACCACAAGCAGACCCATTCTCTAATCAAATGCTGAGCCTCAAACAAAATAGGCACACAACTTTATAACTACGGGACATAAAAGAAAAAAACACTACTATAGATTTAACATATAAACGTTTCTCTTTCATAGCTTCGTCAGTAATGATACAAAAAGAATATGTTTCAGTGGTTCTTTTCGTTCAACATTCAAAAGCCCAAAACTGAACTAATACACCTTTTATGATTTCCTTTTGGACCCTTAATACTTATGGTACCAAGTTATCCTCCAAGTGTGGTGTTTTTGCTCTCTATTTGGATTTAATCAAATGCTGAGAGAGCCTTGTTTGTTTGCATCATTAATGAAGAGCTTAGCATTAAAATCTTTGTCAAACCATTGTTTATTGAGATTCTGTGAGGAAATCTTGTGGTTGACTGGGACTAGATATATGTTTTATTCAGTGTTATTCT
Organism: Elysia crispata; assembly: GCA_033675545.1. Classification (NCBI taxonomy): domain Eukaryota; kingdom Metazoa; phylum Mollusca; class Gastropoda; family Plakobranchidae; genus Elysia; species Elysia crispata. Next base: position 54,409 of record JAWDGP010004467.1, read on the forward strand.
AGATTTAGATGCTTTGTTTTTAATAAAATCAAAACTCTTTTGTACTTTTTGAGTGTTGGGCATAAAGAAATAGATATTTTTTTTTATTCTCTTTTTGCTGGTCTCTTCATGATTGAACTTTTAAGTTAAGGCTTATACGTCAGTCCTTGTAGTTACCATTCTGCTTCTTATAATAAAGCTATGTGTTAGCTTTTTTTTTTAAATGACCGTAGGTCAAACAATAACATAAATTCTTATTAGTCAAAGAAGATGCATTTAAGAGTCAGAAACAAAACATAAATTTAACATTACCTTCAATTTAGTATCACTTCTATCAACTTCATCCTGGCAAATCAAGAGAATAATTATACCCTCAATGCTACACTTTAGAGTAAAGATTCACATTATCTCACTTCGTTTCTTGTTTTTTATTTCTTTTAACCTGTGTTTGACATGGAGCAGCCAACAGCCAAGAACCTGCCCTGACAGTGCGGTGCTTCTTCCTGTTCTTGTCAGGGTTGGGAATTTTCTCCTTTGTGTCTTTGCTGTTGCTGCTGTATCACCCTAGGTGTCGGGAGGAACATGTGGACACAGACAAGGAAGAGAACTGTCAGCTTATGAAACCTCCAGCATTAAAAGATGGGTGTGTAAAAAAACTCAGTCTCTGAAGCCAGAATTCTAATAATTATAATTGAAGATTACTCCTGTTATATCAGTTAGAAAACTAGTTTACAATTTGGAGAGAAAATTTACATTGGTTGAAAAGAAAAGTATAATAAATACATAAAAAACGTAAACATGTAAATAAAAGTGATTTTTCTTACCATGATTGTATCTTTCTTTTTTGTTTTTTTTTGTGTACAAAATTTATTAAGCATAATCCTGCAGAACGTACGAAAAGATGTTAACATTACGTAGGCAAATCAATGAATAGTACGCTATATATTGATATAATATTGGTGAACAGTTCACCCTTTTCTCATGTTGGGTAAGTTATTAAAAGGAAAGCAGAGGCAAAGAAGAAGTGATTGCAGAATAAAGTTCTGTATAAGAATGTCATTTTAATTTGGTATAATGTATCGCAATGTGGTGAATGAGGATTAGAGACTTGTGCTAAGAACAGTCTGTGGTGTTAAAAATGTTTTGAAAGCAAACATTTTCTCCTTTGGCTGCAATAGGACTGTTAATAGTTGTCAAGTTAAAATTCATTCTATTTTAGTTATAAGAGCAGACAGTTTTCCACTTTTTTTCCTGAAAATTAATTTTGAAAAATGAAAACATAATACAGTGTGTGTGTAAGAGCACCCTACACATGTGACAGATGTGAGAACTTTGGTACACTCAGGAATTAGTAACATTTTTTTTATCAGCAAACTCCAATTTTTTACAAAAGATAAAATCAAATTTTCAGTGTAGCGCCATAGAGAGTTACTGACTTTATCTTGAACTCAAAGTAGTTTGAATGAAAAATGATAGACCAGTAAACTACATAAGAAAGAAAGTTCTTAACACCTTCATGGTACCGTACTTAAGCTCAAAGTTTATAAAGCATTTATCTGGCTCACCTATGTACATAATGCTTACAGGTTACAGGATGCTGAGAAAGGTAGCGATGTCAACGATGGGCTGCTAGAACACAATTTCAAAAATCATATTTTGACCTCCAATGAAGAAACAGAAAATGACTCGTTAACTCAAAATAAAGAAGTCAAGGAAACAGCCGTTCCTGGTGAGATGGACGACTTAAGTGAGCAAAATCAGCTACTTGGTAGGCTGGAATCCTGGTACCTTCTCCTCCTCTTGGTGTGGATCAACGCTATACAAACTAGCTTTCTTCTGGCAATTCAGGTAACCTAGGACATCAAAAAAATCAAGTGTGGGTGAAGCTTTTTCCCAATTTTTCCTTTTAATCAGAGGTGTCAAATTTACAGATTAATGCGTAGATCAGGACTTTTTTTTAAATGCCCAGATTTTGCCTGAGTTGAAAACAGCTTTTGCCAAAATATCCTGAACTTATCTAATAAATAATTACAACTTTCCGCATCAATTTAAGATCTTCATATGCAATATGAGGCTCTGAACAATAAATTATTTTTCTAAACCAAGATGTATGGCTATAAAAGACTTCTCATACTTACAGAAATGTTGGGGTTTTGTTTATTTCAATTTCATTCATAAATTTGTTCGCCAATAGTTTATTGGTGAATCTATTCGCAGAAACTTATGGTATAACCCTTTTAACACAAAAATTGTAAAAGTGAGAGAGATATGGTTTGGCCTACCATGCCATCATACAATTGTAATTTTGTTTACAGGCCTTGACCTAGATTCAAACTTTTGTAGATTACATGCAAAAAATGAAGTTTTGGCTTTTATGTTTCATGTTTATTTTACATGTTAATTAACAAATTTTGTGTAATGTTTGGCTCTTTTTTTTTTCAATTCCCCATCCATGATCATAAAGGTTTACTCAAGTTTACCATATGGCTTGAGAATATACAACGGCGCTACAAAGGTAGGATCAATTAGCTTTTTATCTCAAATTTTCTTTCTCTCTATTTTTTCATTTTTCATCTCCCTTTTTTTCATATTTCAAATGAATCTGTTCGGTTGAATCTTTTTTATTTATGTTATAGTCTTCCCTCAGTTTGCAAAATTTTTTTTTACCATCCTTAGATTTAGTCTCATTACATATACAGTGCTGAATAGCTTAGCTTCCTTTATTTGTAGCTCACCAAGCATAACATTATGCTGCTTGTTCAAAATGCTTATTCTAATATTTTGTCTCTCCATAAACGCTATGGTCTGAAATCCTAGATGATCCATATTTCGACATCCTTTTTTTTTTTTTCTTTCAAAGTAGACTTCTCATTTGTTCTTTGTGTCTATAGTTGCATAATATTTACTTGCAATACAAAGCTATAGGCCTGTAGAACCCTTTCTTTGTATACTTAAGGTGGTTTGTAGGAAGACAAAGTTGTGAAGAAAGATATACAAATATGAGTTTCACTGATATTTTTACAGCACTGTTTAGAACTATGTATCTCTATTACTGCTCTTATTGCTGCTACTTGCTTGCTATGAAATTTATGTTGTATGATAGGCAAGAGAGATCCTACAAGCAAATTATAATCACAGGAGAAAACTTCATTGTGCAAAGCATGATGGGCACTAGATTTAAGCTATAAATTATATATCAATCAAAAGATCAAAAAAGCACAGTGTTCTATTACAAACAATATCCTCTACTGGCATGATTACTTTAATTGTCTCTTTTTTTACTCAGTGCGGCTACTATAATTCTGAAATAGAAATAAATAAAAGATATAAACGATACTTTTTCTGAACGTTCATTTGAAATCAAACAGCCTATTTCATACAAGTGCATGAGATCTTATATCATTGCATTTTTGTTATAAATGTTATGAATATCTGTATGGTGGAGAATATATATCTAAGGAATTTTCCAATGTTAGAGATTTGAAGCACAACATTTTCTGTAACCACAAACTTTCTTGGCTTATTTATAATGTGTATGCAGAAGATGTAATTATTCAATAAATTTTTTTCAGGACATAATCTGTTCTTTATCAGTCCTTGCAAACCCGTCATTGTGTATGAAATTTTAAACCTAATTTTAAGCTTTATTCTCCGATAAAATTTATCACAATATTTAATTTGTCATTGAAATATTTGAATTCAAGTGCAGAAGAAAGATATTTGTATAGAGTGATTTAGAGTTTCAGATCTAATCTAAGGAAATCAAAATATTTAAAAGCAAGCAGTGTTTTTTTTCATCCAAATGTGAGTTGTTTGTATGGCCTAACTTTCAAGATGGTATAGATACTAATTAAAGACTCAAAAACTTGTGCAGGAGAAGATACAAAACATATTTGGGGATCAGAAGAATCGATAATTTAGCAAGATCCTGGTTAGCATTTTAGCTTGACTCATATGTGAGAAAGGATGCAGTAGTTACTAAGATCTTAAAACTGTAAAGAAGATATAAATATATATTTAAGTCATCTAGACCACAAATATCCTAGACTTGTGCTGATAAAGTTAAATAACTTTGAATAAAATGAGTATAGTTAAATTTCTTTACATTTGAAATGAAATATTTTCACCTCAGAAATATAGAACTTGAACAGATTTTACCTTTAACGGTTTGATATGATGCCTGAAGGTCATATTTTCAAGTATTGAGAATTTCTCTTGAGTCCATCATTTATTTTTTACCTTAATTTATTTCCAATTTCAATCAAAATCATCTCTTTAGCATCTTCCATACTATAATATCTTTGACCTCAAAATTGTAGCTAAATGTTTGTTTGGCTAGATAATTATTAAGGTCGTGTAAAGATTCTTAATCTTAGTCCAAGGCTGGCACAATTCAGAACAGGGTGGAAATTTTCATGATTGCGAATTTGATGTTTGCTTTGGCAGTATCTTACTACTTCATGTTTAGAATGAAGGACTACACCATGTGTTAAAGAAATAGTGATTTAATATTCTATTACTATTTTCAAAGATAAAACAACCATCAATTTTGATGCATGTTTGAGCCTAAAAGTTTAAGCTTTCTGTTTCTTGCCCTTTTTTTTTTATCATAGTAGGAAATACAGAATTTAATTTGTTGTTTTGGGAAATAAATAGATAATCCTAGCCCTTAGATTGCTGTTGATGTCAACCTGTTTGGATTTATGACTCAGATTTCTCAGGTATTAACGAAAGCATATTTTCTTGAAATGACCAGGCTGAAAACATTGTGGACCCTATTGCCTGCTTCATCACGATATTCATCTCAGCCAAAACGTCCAGGGTGATATCTGCTCTGACGTTGGCGGGCACACTCCTTGCTTCCTATATCATCACAGTTGCAGCCCTTAGTCCGAGTCCTTGGTTGGTTGACCACATTGCTGGAGGAGTCTTAGTGGTGAGTTTTTTAAACCTTCCACAGACCTGCCTGTTTGTACGGATTTAAGTGTCACAGATCCTCTTTTGTCCTTCCCAATTTCCAGATTTTTTTCGAAATTAACTTATCCTTATGATTCAAGATTTTTTAGTCAATTACCACGGATAATTTTTCCCATGCTTTGAGTTTTTCGTTCCTCTCCAGTTTTCACGTAATTCCATAAGATAATCACTGCCAAAGGGAGGTCTGGAATAAGCTATCATTATATAGCCTATGCTTTATCCTGGATTTGCTGGTAGCCTTGGCTAGATTTAAATTTGTCCAAATGCTTTTATTGGAAGGACTTTGTGGCAAGAGTTTAAAGGCAATTTAATTCATAAAATTGTTTTATTTATTCATGGAAGAGCTTTAAATCTTTTTAATCAAGCTCACGCAAATTTTACTGATTTAAAAAACTGCACACAAAAAAACCCAGTCTACATCTTGACTGGGATACAAGATCATTTTTGCAAAATGCAATGAAGCATTAAGTTTTCTGCCAAGTACTGCTTAGACCCAGATTACATTTGTTTTGCACATTTACAAGAAATTGTCTTCACTCCTATTAACAAAAAAATAACAAAGGACAACTTCAATTGCTTGTCATCTCTTAAATTGTAAAACTGGTTATTTGCAACAAGTAAAACTTTAGATTTCTTCCAAGGAAAACATAAACCATTGAAAACTTTATGTGGCATGTGTAAAATATGTTTTTTCCCTGTGTCTTGTTATGGCCTTGTGTCACGGCATGGCCTGATGCTCTTGTCTCAGAAGATTCCGTGTTTCAAATCAGGGTCTTCTTCTCCTCCTCCTACTGCACCTTCCTCACCTTCCTCTTCTCCTCCTCCTCCTCCTCCTCCTCCTTTATCTCCTCCCTCTTTTTCTACTTTTTTTCTCCTCCTTCATCTCCTCCCTCTTCTTTTTCTTCTCCTCCTCCTCCTCCTTCTTCATCTCCTCCCTCTTCTTTTTCTTCTCCTCCTCCTCCTTCTTCATCTCCTTCCCCTTATTTTTCATCTCCTCCCTCATCTTTTTCTTCTTCTCCTCCTCCTTCATCTCCTCCCTCTTCTTTTTCCTCTCCTCCTCCTTCATCTCCTCCCTCTTCTTTTTCTTCTCCTCCTCCTTCAACTCCTCCCTCTTCTTTTTCTTCTCCTCATCCTCCTCCTCCTCCTTCTTCAACTCCTTCTTCTTCTTTTTCTTCTCCTCCTCCTTCATCTCCTCCCTCTTCTTTTTCTTCTCCTCCTCCTCCTTCATCTCCTCCCTCTTCTTTTTCTTCTCCTCCTCCTCCTTCATCTCCTCCCTCTTCTTTTTCTTCTCCTCCTCCTTCATCTCCTCCCTCTTCTTTCTCTTCTCCTCCTCCTTCATCTCCTCCCTCTTCTTTTTCTTCTCCTCCTCCTACTGCATCTTCCCCTCCTTCATCACCTTCCTCTCCTCCTCCTCCTCGTCCTCCTCCTTCATCTCCTCCTTCTTCTTTTTCTTCTCCTCCTCCTTCATCTCCTCCTTCTTTTTCTTTTCCTCCTCCTTCATCTCCTCCTTCTTCTTTTTCTTCTCCTCCTCCTTCATCTCCTCCCTCTTCTTTTTCTTCTCCTCCTCCTTCATCTCCTCCCTCTTCTTTTTCTTCTCCTCCTCCTTCATCTCCTCCCTCTTCTTTTTCTTCTCCTCCTCCTTCATCTCCTCCCTCTTCTTTTTCTTCTCCTCCTCCTTCATCTCCTCCCTCTTCTTTTTCTTCTCCTCCTCCTACTGCATCTTCCCCTCCTTCATCACCTTCCTCTCCTCCTCCTCCTCTTCCTTTATCTCCTACCTCTTTTTCTACTTTTTTTCTCCTTCTCCTTAATCTCCTCCCTCTTCTTTTTCTTCTCCTCCTCCTCCTTCATCTCCTCCCTCTTCTTTTTCTTCTCCTCCTTCATCTCCTCCCTCTTCTTTTTATTCTCTTCGTCCTCCTCCTTCATCGCTGTCCTCTTCTTTTTCTTCTTCTCCTCCTCCTCCTCCTTCATCTCCTCCCTCTTCTTTTTCTTTTCCTCTTCCGCCTCCTCCTTCATCGCCTCCCTCTTCTTCTCCTTCTCCTCTTCCTCCTCCTCCTTCATCGCCTCCCTCTTCTTCTCCTTCTCCTCTTCCTCCTCCTCCTTCATCGCCTCCCTCTTCTTCTCCTTCTCCTCTTCCTCCTCCTCCTTCATCGCCTCCCTCTTCTTCTCCTCCTCCTCCTCCTTCATCGCCTCCCTCTTCTTCTCCTTCTCCTCCTCCTCCTCCTCCTTCATCGCCTCCCTCTTCTCTTCTCCTCTTCCTCCTCCTCCTTCATCTCCTTCCTCTTCTTGTTCTTCTTCTCCTCCTCCTCCTCCTTCTTCGTCTTCGTCTTCTTCTCCTCCTCCTCCTCCTTCATCTCCTCCCTCTTCTTCTCCTTCTCCTCTTCCTCCTCCTCCTTCATCGCCTCCCTCTTCTTCTCCTCCTCCTTCATCTCCTCCCTCTTCTTCTCCTTCTCCTCCTCCTCCTCCTCCTTCATCGCCTCCCTCTTCTTCTCCTTCTCCTCTTCCTCCTCCTCCTCTTCCTCCTCCTCCTTCATCGCCTCCCTCTTCTTCTCCTTCTCCTCTTCCTCCTCCTCCTTCATCGCCTCCCTCTTCTTCTCCTCCTCCTCCTCCTTCATCGCTGTCCTCTTCTTTTCTTCTTCTCCTCCTCCTCCTCCTTCATCTCCTCCCTCTTCTTTTTCTTTTCCTCTTCCTCCTCCTCCTTCATCGCCTCCCTCTTCTTCTCCTTCTCCTCTTCCTCCTCCTCCTTCATCGCCTCCCTCTTCTTCTCCTCCTCCTCCTCCTTTATCGCCTCCCTCTTCTTCTCCTCCTCCTCCTCCTTCATCGCCTCCCTCTTCTTCTCCTTCTCCTCTTCCTTTATCGCCTCCCTCTTCTTCTCCTCCTCCTCCTCCTTTATCGCCTCCCTCTTCTTCTCCTCCTCCTCCTCCTTCATCGCCTCCCTCCTCTTCTTTCTCCTTCTCCTCTTCCTCCTCCTCCTTTATCGCCTCCCTCTTCTTCCCCTTCTCCTCTTCCTCCTCCTCCTTCATCGCCTCCCTCTTCTTCTCCTTCTCCTCTTCCTCCTCCTCCTTCATCGCCTCCCTCTTCTTCTCCTCCTCCTCCTCCTTTATCGCCTCCCTCTTCTTCTCCTCCTCCTCCTTCATCGCCTCCCTCTTTTTCTCCTTCTCCTCTTCCTCCTCCTCCTTCATCGCCTCCGACTTCTTCTCCTCCTCCTCCTCCTTCATCGCCTCCCTCTTCTTCTCCTCCTCCTCCTCCTTCATCGCCTCCCTCTTCTTCTCCTTCTCCTCTTCCTCCTCCTCCTTCATCGCCTCTCTCTTCTCCTCTTCCTCCTCCTCCTTTATCGCCTCCCTCTTCTTCTCCTTCTCCTCTTCCTCCTCCTCCTTCATCGCCTCCCTCTTCTTCTCCTTCTCCTCTTCCTCCTCCTCCTTCATCGCCTCCCTCTTCTTCTCCTTCTCCTCTTCCTCCCTCATAAAAAAATGAAAGGAAGAGAAAGAGTAACAGGTCACATTGTGTGACATTGAATCCTTTGGAAAGGTTTCTTACACATTTTTCTCCCTTTTCCTTCCTCACTCAGGTGTTATTTGAGTTTCAAGGTAATGGTTTCAAACACATTGTCAGAATGTTAGAATTGAATTCAGGAAGTTATTTCGGCTACTAATATTAGAGAGCTTGACTAGGATTTATTGTAAACAGCCTTGACCTCGTTAGAGGTAACATGCTCAGTAATGAAAGTAGTTGATTCATCATTTTTTCCCGCTGTGTCTGTAAGCCCGTTTGTCCCATTTATAAATATAGCTGACTATAACAAGCTGTGTGCAGCATGAGGGATTCAATAAAATAAAAATTAGATGTAGAGTCCTTCAAACCGTGATTGAGTCATGCAACTGTTCCAAACAAATCCGATTTTGAATTTAACGCTAAAAACAAAAGAATTTGATGAATTATTATGAGGGCCTATTATTATTTTACTTTAAAAAGAGTATATAACTCCATGTATCTTCTGAGAAATTTTTAAAATTTCGTGTAATTATGAACAATAACGATACAATGCATATTGCGGAATACCAACATCTATAAATTTGACAATGGCGAAATATAAAACCTTTGAACTTGGAGCAAGTTACTTCTTAATTGAAAATAAAATTAAGATATCGAAGCACCAGTCTGGTTTTATTGAACAGGAAAGAAATTTCTTTTCTTTTCCGAAACCTTTTGTGTATAACCTGCCTTTCTAGTTTCTACTTTCCCTTCTCCTTCTAATTCTCCTCCGTCGCCCAAACGTTTTTTTCCTCATTCTAAAACTGCTGGTTATCCTCCGCCATATAATTTTTGTTTTCTTCTTTTAATCTTCTTTCTCTATCACCCACCTCAACCTCCACTTCCAACCTTCCTCGTTTCTTCTTCTTCCTCCCCTCCCCCTCCTCAAGCCTTCCACTCTTCGTCCCCATGTCCTTCTTCTCCTCTTCCAATCTACCCCCCTTTTCTTCTTTCTGTAGCTCTCCTCCTCCTCCAACATTCACCCCTTATTCTTCCTCCCTCCTCTAACCCCTCCATCTTTATCTTCTTCTCTTTGCTGTCCTCCATCTCCTCCTCCTCCTATATATATATATATAATGTACAGAGAGACAGACAGACAGAAAAAAAAGAAGAGAGTGTGGGGGGGGGGGGTACATTTCTGTCTTCTAGACCAGTAAAACAAGTCAAACTGAGAACTTTACACTAACATGAAGGGCAAAAAAGGGCACTGTCAGGATGTGAAGCACGTGATCATGGCCATTTTATATATATATATAAAATATATATATATGTATATAGTGTTACTCAGACGGCCATGGTCTTTGGTCAGAGTTTTTGGGGGTTTTTTTAACTTTTCTGCGAAAGATCCTGATTTTTAGGAAAAAGATATTAGGGCCTACCTTAAAAAAAAAAAAAAAACGAATTTAGACATCATAAAATTTAATCAGGAAAAGTACAAGTACGCCGAACTTAACAAGATCATTGGTTGAGCTTTTTCTCTGAAGAGACAGAAAAGCTGAAGCAAGGTGAACGAAAGATAAACCGAACGTGAAACGCTCGTATCTTTTTAGGAAGTTTCAGCAGAGTGGAATTTCCATTATCCATTCATTTTATCAGGAATTCCGTTTTCGAGATAGACGCGTAAAACCAGGACAAAGTTCAGGTTACTGCCAGGCTTGCGTCAGCTGAAGAGGAACAAAACTTCTCTGAAAAGTTTGTCTCTCGAATAACAGATTGTTTTCAATTTGATTCTGCTGTAGGCTGAAATGCTCTGGGCTTTAATGATAATCCACAAGTACCGGTATTGAGTTCTCAGAACCTATCAACTGCTGCTAAGTATAAGTCCAACTAGTCAGATAAAAATATGAGAGCGGGTATTAACTATTATGGCCATCTAGCCGTAATGACTTTGAGAGGTAAACTTGCAAAAGAAATGAGGGAGAACACCACTTTCCTGGCCATGTAACCAAAACAACCTTGAAAGGCAAACTTACAAAGGAAAAGAGGCAGACAGAACACTACAGTACTTTATTCTGGCTATTTTACACAATCCATAAATATTTACTGTAAAGATCTGCATGCGTTTTTCGAGACACAATGTCACAATTTAAAAAATGTATATATATATATATTAAAATGAATACAGAGCAAACGGCAGTTAAGTTCCGACAGGCCTCAAAAAATATAACCACGACATTGTCTTCCTCTACCGACACTCTAGTCTAGATTTGGACCTAGTCATCGATTCAGAACAGTCTATTGGTATCGTCCCACAGCGGTATCGAAAACATTTCAAGACTAACGAATATTGCCCTTAACGAGCGGGATTATTTTTAGAACTACCCGTACAAATCAATAGTCGATGTGACATTAACGGTGGGTCAGAGGGGGCGAAGTGTGCTTGGTTTTTGTTCTCAGATTTTTTTTGGAGCCAGCGGTTCTGACCAGTCCACTAAAAATTACATTTTTTTAAATCTTGTTATTCGTTGTTTCCCCCCCCCCCCCCTTTTCCTCTCTCTCTCTCTCTCTCTCTCTCTCTCTCTCTCTCTCTCTCTCTCTCTCTCTCTCTCTCTCTCTCTCTCTCTCTCTCTCTCTCTCTCTCTCTCTCTCTCTCTCTCTCTCTCTCTCTCTGTCTATCTATATATATATATATATATATATATATATATATATATATGTTTTCTGCCTGCCAAAGAAATGCTCTTTTTACAAGAAATATTTATACTATGTTAGATGCAGTTTTCTTGTCATAAATCATGGTTTGGAATACTAATACCATGCTAGATGTAGTTTTGCTTTTAATAAGCCGTGATCTGAAATACTTATACCACACTAGACGTAGTTTTGCTTTTTAAAAGACTTGATCTGAAATATTTATATCATGCTAGATATAGTTTTGCTTTTAATGAGTATTGATCTACCCCCCCCCCTCTCTCTCTCTCTCTCTCTCTCCATCCCGATTCAGATCTTCGTATGGATAAGCTGCACAATGGTCATGGTGTACACAAAGGTCTCCATAGCAGCGGTGATGCGTAGCCAAGGGAGGCTATCTCTCATCTGGACAGGGGCCAGTACTCAGATGGGCTCCTTCCTGGGCGCAGCCCTCGCCTACCTGATGGTCAACCATCTAAAATTTTTCAGGGACGCTCCGTGGTGTGAGGAGGATCAAGGGGAGATTACTAGTGTGCTGGTTTAAGTGGTTTAAGTCAAAGTTGAAGGAACAGGGTGCACTGTCTTACTCTTGCTTTGCTCTCTTGGCTTTGTATTTTACTTGCAATGGTGAGTATTAATTTGTATTTGGACAGCTGTTGCTCAATTGTTTTAAAAAGGTTTAAGCTACGGGTTGTAAAAAATGTGTAAATGTCGCTATAAACATTGCTTCATGATGAAGAACGCATAATTATACATCACTAGTATAAGGTCCATTATGATGAATAATGTAGATATCACAAGTACGCATTGCATGCAGATGAAGAGTGTAGATATCAGTAGTAAAAAAAAGTAATATGAATTGCATTTTGATGAAGAATGCAAACAATTTTAGTCTGGTAGTATGAAATACAGCAAAGCTCCTAGCTCCTTGGTTAGAGCTGAGATCCAGATTGGCTTAAGAGACCTAGAGAGAAAGAAAATTATCTTTGTGACCATCACTATAAGATAAGAAGAGACACCCACCAATGTTGTTTTTGTCGCTGAAAGTAAGTACCGCAAAACAAGTATTTGAGAAGTAAGAACACGATGAAATAGTGGTAAAACCTTGCCTCCAACCACTATCAACTTCAATGACCATTTTATAAGTAATAGTAAAAAAATAAAAAAAATTCGGTACTCTCTTTGTAATGTCTATTATTTTCATATGTTGCTAAACTTTGCAAGAACTTGTATTTGCAGACCAGAAAAAACTGGCAAAATAAAAGTTGGTTAAATGAGACTGTAACCAAGACCCTTGTAACATTTCTATTTCAAATCAATCTTGATTATCTTAATGCTTTACCAGCATTCTCTCGAAATACTTTATCAATTGATTAAAACAGGTTTAGAACAGTGCAAGCTAGGCTAGTTATGAAATCAAAGATACGCGATCAGATAAGCCTTGCTCTCCATCACTTGAGTTTGCTGTCTGTTACTGTTAACAAACACATCATTCACAAAGCATGCATGATTTGTTACAAATTTCTTCATCATAAGGCTCCTACTTATTTTTTAGGCTGTCACAAAATGTGAATGTAACTGCAAGACAGTTCAGATTGCCTTATGATGAAAGTATTCTAAACGCCTCAAACAGATACTAAAAAGTTTTCGTTCAATGTTCCTTTCACCATTTAGGTCTTGAAATATGGAACAATCTTCTAAAAGCAATAAGGGAATCATCATAAAATATTGAGAAATTTTTAAACGTATGCTGAAAGAACATTTGTGCAGTGAGTGTGTGACATGTAGCAAATTTTTTTTATGCTTTGTGCCCATTGGCATGTCAGTTATATTTTTATAAATATTTTTTTTTTGACATTAATGGGTCTGGCCCATTTGATGGTAAAGAGCATTGTAATTGCTTTGTTGGAGAAGTGCATTTTAAACATGTAATTTGTTATTATTTTAATGAAACCTACCTTGTGAATACTTTATGATATTTGTCGTAGCACTATTGCATTGATTTATTTTATTCTCTGCCAAACTTAACAGCTCATGGTTGAGTAACTTGTTCTCTTTTATTTTTGACTTTTTTCAAAACCCCTTGAGGTGAGCAAGTATAAATGTTTACAAAAATAAAATGAAACTAATGCTCTGTATATTTTAAATTTCATTCAGGCGGGAGGTTTTCTTTACTAGAATGAATCTTTTTCTGAAAGTCCATGTATATTAAAGTGAAATCTGTTCTGAAAATAAACTTTCCTGCCAAATAATCATTTTCTTAATTAGTTCACAAAGCCTGAGAGAACTGCTTATTAACTTTTTTCAAACACTCCATGTTTTATTTGTTTAGGAATATATCCTTTTTTATTTTTTAACTTGGTGAATTGTATAAAAATTACCAAAATTAATTTTAGATAAAGACCAAACAGAATGTTCATCTTTTTCTAGTTTTTGATTTTTTTATCTTCATTTGACATACAGAATGCATGTGGAAAGAAATGTTCGAGTTAAAATTTTGTTTTCATAAAAATGCAAAACACTTTTATTCATGTTCCTCCAAACCTCTAAATTAAAGTCTTAAGTTTTGTTTTATTTGCCTCCGAAATGGTATGTTTGGCAAGTGAGCCTTTTTCTATTTTAATTTTTTTTTTCTGCTCATACTTTAACATAGTCTGAGAATAGTAGACAAGAGTTTGTTTAAATTTCTTATCTCCTGATTGCACACCTGCTTCGGACCTAGTACATTTTGCTTTGTTGTTTTCTTTACATATATTTGAAAATTTTTTAAAATCAGAAGGTCCTGAAAACACAGTGTAGACGAAATAAAATATTGATTAATTAGAGTTTGTCACTGTGTTTTTAAAAATAGAGTATTTCAGTTTTAAACTAAGCATTTTCTCGAAAAAATTTTCCTTTGTAAATATGGCATCAGTTATTATCTTGCAAACAATCCTTCACATGTGACCTCAAGTCAGTTATATTACCCTGCCACTCTGTATATGTCAATGTAAATAAATAAACTGTTCTAAACATGTCGAATCTATCTGGTGTCATTGCAGTCCAAATACATCTGCCTTCTTTTGCACCATTGTTGTGAAAGCTTTGTGTTTATATAACTTGAAGTATAATACATACATTTGTATAGATCTATACATTTAATGAAAACAAAAAAATCACTCTCTCTGTGTCACTGTGCTCTGCGTTTGTATCGCTTTAGGCTAATTAATATTTTGTTTAATAAAGACTTGTAGGTCAGTAAACAAATCTTAAACAGCCTTATTAGTAATGGACCAAAGCACTGCATTACTTTCAGTTCCCAGTTTTGCCGCAGATGACTACTTGTGGAAAAGCTATTTTTCTTAAAAAGGCTTGAAATCTTCGCTATTTAAAGTGCTTTTACTTCTGAAAAAAATGTGAAAGATATTAGAGCAGTATAGAAAGTGGAAATTTAAAGTTTTCTGCCCCTCAGAGCTTAAAAAATGAGCCACAAGCCGGATATCTCACTTAGACCCTCGTACTCCCATTTTTTTTTTCTTGCGTAGATACTTTGTAGAATTTTCTAGAATAAACCCCAGCATACAGCTCTAGTTTGTGTAAAATTCATGGAATACTTTTTTTTATTCTCCTTTGTAAAAGAAGAGATGTATTTTTGTTAGATTTTTAAATCTTCTGTATATTTTGAAGCGTTTGTAGGAAAATTTAATGTTTAACTGTTTTTTTTTAATTAGGAAATTATTAAAGAGTCAGAGACGAGGTGTAACAGTTGTATTTTTGTTTTTCACAAGTTCTTGTGAATGGAGGTTTTGGCTAACCAAAGGCTGTGAATTAACTTAAGCGCAAATTGAGATCTAAAAGAAACCTTATTTTTTTTTCTTATATAGCCTATAATTTTTATTACATGGCCTTCTTCCTTTTCCTTATTTCTCAATCACACTTCCTTCTTAAGCCTCTTTCCCTCTTCAA
Organism: Elysia crispata; assembly: GCA_033675545.1. Lineage (NCBI taxonomy): Eukaryota > Metazoa > Mollusca > Gastropoda > Plakobranchidae > Elysia > Elysia crispata. Next base: position 69,469 of record JAWDGP010004467.1, read on the forward strand.
ATCTACCTTTTTTAACCTCACTTTCTTTAAAGCAAGGAAAGCTGTATTCACCAGGTCGACTAGAATTTAACCCAGGGGGAGATGGCAGAAACTCCCACAGATTGCAACTACTTTAGTCTTAACACTAATGAGAACAATTTATGCACTTTTCACAAAGCACAATAGAGCATGTCAGAAGGTGTCCAGCCACTGAGGAAATGCAATCCAAGCAGGAAGCTGCAACTTCAAGCATCTAAAATGAGTGGAAAAACTCGACACTTCACTCAAGAAGTGCATCATGAATGCAGACCAGGCAATAACTTGCTACAAGACAAAAGTTTTTCACCCTCACACTTTTTCGGTTGACTCGTTAATTAATGTGGATAGACAGAAAAAATAAATACATGGAAAGGTAAAAAGACACCAACAGATAAGTTAATCAGACACAAATATCAAAGGATGTAATGCGTAGAAACATACACTTTAAGGTGAAAAGATGTGGAGTTAAAAGAAAAAACAGTTTTTCATACTAATTGTGATTGTTCTAAGTAAC
>JAWDGP010004467.1:75000-115000 GCA_033675545.1 Elysia crispata
CTAGCAAAATACTAGACAAGTTTGTGCGTATTTTGATGAAGAGCATGAATAGGAAGGACAGAAAGTGAGGCAGTTGATTTTTTTTTATCTGTAATGAACTAAAACCCACGCATTAAATCTTGCTTCTTACAATGTTCTCTTAGAATTCTTTACTAATAATGACTTTGATATTTTGCTCAAAGTATTCTAAAGGATTTTTTTTCTACCATCGCTCTGAAAAAAATGTGGACATTTCCTCTTTTTAACATACTGTAAGCTGCATAACCGTTTTTTAAATTCGATTTGTTATAAATAATTGAATTGAATTATTTCAAATTCTCCTAAAGCAAATATTCTTCTTAATGGTATATTTAATCTTTACGTTACGAGCTTGCAAATCAATATTTGTCTTTGAATCGTTTATTATCTGTTACAAATGTGTTTACCACTTTCAAAAATTAAGCCCATTTACCCTGCTAAAGATTTTATATCATTTGCCCTTTTAAAAGATTTCATAAGATTTAGCGCGTTAAGAATTTTAGGTCACTAAACACACTAAAGATTTAAGAGTTTAATATCAGAAAGAGGGGCAGTAAAGCGTAATTCAAAAATAAAAAGGGTCAAATTAAGTTTTACATTTTCTTTTTCTGGGTTTCGTTAACTATCCATAAATAATACTCACATCTCAATTCAGTTTGAAACAAGACATTTCAAGCAAGTTGACTTCTGAAGGATATAAAATAACATATTAACAAAGCTCTAATGTTCTGAAAAGTAATTAACATTTTTACAAAGCTGTACATTACCAAATGACTGGTTTAAAAATTTAGATCATTCCTTTCTGAAGTTAAAAAAAAAAAAAAACAGAAAAAAAAACTGAATTATTGCATGTCTTAAAAATTTTTGTTTGGAAATACTTTATAAAACTGTCTGCAGAAAATTGTTCTCTAGACAGAGTGCACATAAAGCTTAACAAAGGAAATACAACATAAAGCGTAACAAAGAAAATACAACATAAAGCGTAACAAAGGGAATACCACATGAAGCTTAACAAAGGGAATACAACATAAAGCTTAACAAAGGGAATACAACATAAAGCTTAACAAAAGGAATACCACATAAAGCTTAACAAAGGGAATACCACATAAAGCTTAACAAAGAAAATACAACATAAAGCTTAACAAAGAAAATACAACATAAAGCTTAACAAAGGGAATACCACATAAAGCTTAACAAAGGGAATACCACATAAAGCTTAACAAAGGAAATACAACATAAAGCTTAACAAAGGAAATACAACATAAAGCTTAACAAAGGAAATATCACATGAAGCTTAACAAAGGAAATACAACATAAAGCTTAACAAAGAAAATACAACATAAAGCTTAACAAAGGGAATACCACATATAGCTTAACAAAGGGAATACAAATGAAACAGTCTATAAGAAAATATTCAATGACGCTTAAGTAACAAAAAAAGCTCTCAATATACTTATGTGGTAGCATTTTTGTAAGTTGAATTTGAAGTTCAAGCTTTATTTCATTGTCATGTTTAACACTTTTCACTAAAATTATCTTTAGCTTTAAAGAAAAAAATGTTGACACATGAGACAGTTTCTGCAACTGTTTATCCTATTGAAAGGACATTGTATAAATTTTTGCGTTTCGAAATGCTTGTTGTGCTTGGTTTTGATTTTACAGGAAAAAAGAAGCTTCCATTGTTATACATTACATTGCGATTATTTTAATTGATTTTCAGAGTAACCCTACACTTTTCTCGATGATTATGTTATTCACCAATAAAAAGCTTGGTATGAACATTTAATAATTATGAATGATTAAGACCAGAATTAAACAATCTAATAGTATTATTACAGGGCTGCTTTTGAAACTTTCAGTATTAAAGCTAATACGCACTCACAGCACCAGAATTCCTGTGAGCGAAAACTTTATGCTGTTATCTCAGTTTTTCTTATCACATTTCACACAATTATTCTATGGGTTCATTCTTTGAATTTTGCTTTTGCCAAAATGGAGAAAACTAGACGCTACACATCTAACGCTCTAGAAAAAAAAACGTATTATTTTTTTCACCATGCATAACAGTGTCTGTCAAATTTGATGAAATTTTGTTTTATTAAAAAACAGAAAAAAAATAGATAAAACAACATAAGAATACATAACTGTTTTTGCTTTCAAAAGTTTAGGACATCAAAACGTGATAATGTAACTTCTATGATAATCTTATAATAAAATTAACGTTTATGCTTTTTAGTATCTAGGTTATTTTTATGACTCAATCTTTGTTCATATTTTGTAACTTGTGCTTTTACCGCCTTCCAATGCAGAGATGAAATATGAATATATATGTTTTGGTTTTTTTTTCAGCAGACTGTTTTGTATACTTTCATAATTCAACTTTATTATCCTTCATGTTGAACCGAAAAGGAACTGGCAATGGAAAGAAGTAAATGAAATGAGAATGTCAAAACGAGGGCCTGCAATAAATTTAACATATACTTAAGCTAAAACCCAACTTGTTATATACAAACAAAAAACTTTATATTGTCATTTCACACCTTTTTGTGTTTGTGTAAACCATGATGCACATTGCGCAGATAACTCTTACGATGACGTTAATTTTATTTTGATTTAGATTATTTTTTTAAAACGAAGTTCATAAAAATTATTCAATGGGATGCCATTGCATGTTTGCGAATCTTTCTTTTTTTCAGCTTTATATTTTGTAACTTTATTTTTGCTTCTACTTTATACACATATGTGTGTGTGTGTGTGTGAGAGAGAGAGAGTGCAGTATTAAAGATCAAACTTTGTACCGAATCACATGCACATGAACTGTCGCTTTAAATTATTATACCTTTAGTGCTTTTTGGTGTTTTGATTCTTTTTGGTCTTAAAATAAAGTCAATTTGCTGTAGATTGCCCACTGAAGTTGTTTAAGCTACTTGCATTTTCCTTATTTATTTAAACAACAGCGATTTATGTTTAAACAGCTGAATATGTAGGTGTCTTTTTATGGACCAATTTGCTAGTTGCTTACCTTAACTTTCGTATCTTAAGTTAAATGCAAAGACTCACATAATTGTGAAAAAGAAAAGGTGGAAATATAAGCGTTAACTTTTGAAAATGAATACAAAGGGAAATTATTATTCAAAGTAAAAACAAAAGAAAATTCATAGCAAAGACAGAAAAAAAAAATAGTTTATGCTTTATATGCTTCAATTTTGTAAATATAATTTTGTTTCCTTTTAAATCATCTTTTTCGAAAATAACCATAACGCCCTGCCTTTGTATGTCTGTTTGTCTTCTTCATTACTAATTGAACTATCTATCTTATGATATATCTATCTGTCTATCTATCTATCTATCTATCTATCCATTTTACTGTCTTTCTATCTACCTATCCATCTATTTATCTATCCATCTATTTATCTTTCTATCCATCTATCTATCTGTCTATCTATCTATACAGTCACGAAACTTTAAAGTCCTAAACAGAGCATTAGGTATGTCTTATAGAAAAGAAAAATATCTACCTACTTCTCTCTCTCTCTTTCTCTCTCTCTCTCTCTCTCTCTCTCTCTCTCTCTCTCTCTCTCTTTCTCTCTCTCTCCCCCCCCCCCCTCTGTCTCTTTACCTATCTGTACATGACTGTATATCTATGTTGTATCGATCTATTTTTTTTCTCTCTGTATGTAGCCCTCTACCCTCTCTTTCTTTCTCTTTGCCTTTCTATCTACCTGCCTACCTAACCTATAGATATACTATGCCTGATGCGCACACAAAACTATTGAGTCATAAAAAATAAACTCTAAATAAATGAAGAAATAAATAAATTAATTAAAAGAAAGGAAATAAAAAAGGCAAGAAAGATGAAAATGAAGATTGAATGATCACCACAAAGGTAACACACAGACTATCCCTTGGGTTGACACTCCAAATGTATGCATGATACTAAAATAAAGTGCAACCTTTTCACTTCCCAGACCGCTGTATCCTTATAGAGCACTAGACGATCTATCGACGTTATAAATCTTATGTCACTCGGATGCACTCCCGCCAAACCAAAGCCTGTCTTTAACGCAAAGAGCATGTTTGTAAAACTCAGAAATAAAGATGGCAGTCAAACAATGCTAGAGACTGGGACAGACGGAGTTAGACCTAAGCATCTAAAGATGCAAGACATTGTAAATAAAGACATAAAAATAGAAAAATCAATCACAAACCTAGATCTAGATCTAAATCAAGACCGACAAGCAAATCGGGATCAAAAACATTAAAAACTAAATAAAGGATAAATGGAATGGACAGGGATCGAACCTGCACCTCGTTTTTATACGACGTCATCGCCTTGCCGAGACAAGACCAGGCACTAAGCCATCGAGCCATTCTCATCTACTAGAACTTGGTGGAAGAATAAACATGACTGAAAAAATTAACTGGATAATACTGGTCTTAGCAGAGGCTGTCGTAACGCTGGAATCGCTCACCAGATGGCACTTGATGGCGCTCTTTGCTACTCTATAGACTGAGACTTCGAACCACTTGATGGCGATCTTTGCTACTCTATAGACTGAGACTTCAAACCACTTGATGGCGCTCTTTGCTACTCTATAGACTGAGACTTCAAACCACTTGATGGCGCTCTTTGCTACTCTATAGACTGAGACTTCAAACCACTTGATGGCGCTCTTTGCTACTCTATAGACTGAGACTTCAAACCACTTGATGGCGCTCTTTGCTACTCTATAGACTGAGACTTCAAACCACTTGATGGCGCTCTTTGCTACTCTATAGACTGAGACTTCAAACCACTTGATGGCGCTCTTTGCTACTCTATAGACTGAGACTTCAAACCACTTGATGGCGCTCTTTGCTACTCTATAGACTGAGACTTCAAACCACTTGATGGCGCTCTTTGCTACTCTATAGACTGAGACTTCAAGCCACTTGATGGCGCTCTTTGCTACTCTATAGACTGAGACTTCAAACCACTTGATGGCGCTCTTTGCTACTCTATAGACTGAGACTTCAAACCACTTGATGGCGCTCTTTGCTACTCTATAGACTGAGACTTCAAACCACTTGATGGCGCTCTTTGCTACTCTATAGACTGAGACTTCAAACCACTTGATGGCGCTCTTTGCTACTCTATAGACTGAGACTTCAAACCACTTGATGGCGCTCTTTGCTACTCTATAGACTGAGACTTCAAAGCAGACAAAAATAACCGTCTCTGGGACTTAACGGGCATAATTTATTACCGGTCTGGAATCCACACCTCATGAGATTTATCCTGCATTGATCTTAAATATCTTGCGTTGAAAGCGACATTTAAGCAATATTATATATGTGTGTGTGTGTGTATATATATATATAGAGAGAGATATATATATGCCTATATATAATACAATATAATATATAAAAAAGCAATTATGGTGCTGATATCAACCTCATGAAATGATTCTCAAAATAAATTGAGAGGGGGGGGGGGGGAGGGTAAATCAAATAATAAGTAGAACAGAAATCGAAAATTCAGTGCAGAAACGTTTTATATTTTTGTTTAATCTTACCACGTATGGAAATTTATAAGGTGACTATTCTTGGCCTTTGATGAACAAAAGAGCTCAAGGTCAAATTAAGGTAATTAATTAATTCTCACACGATATTTTTTTTTTTTTATCTTTCTTTTCCTCGTTCCATCATAGTGTTACAGGAAAGTAAGATAAGTCATTAATGATTGCACGATATTGGGCGATTACGTCATAATAAGTCACAAAGCTCTAGTGATATTATGGAAAAAGCAAAACAATTTCCCACAGTGGGGGAGGCCCCCTCTAAGAATGTAACTGTGATACAGCCACATTAATCCTGATTTAGATCTAGAGGAGGCAAACTACTGGGTTAATATAAGTAAGAATTATAAGAGCTAGAATTTTAGGTAGTACTCAGCAGTGGTCAGGGTAAGGCTTTTAAGTGAAAACGACCGAAAATGCTTGAATTGGTGGGATTAGAACCATCGATTTATAGATGCTTCGGCACCCATCGCCTTGCCACTCAAAGAGAACATAGCTTATACCAATACGCCACAACGCTCCATTAAAAAAGAGAGTTTCATGGCGAAGATATTTACTAAGCTTCCCTGAGTGACTTGCAATCTTGATTGGGAAAGCCCAAATCAATGGTTCTAATCCCACAAATTCAAGCATTTTCGGTCGTTTTCACTGAAAAGCCTTACCCTGACCACTGCTGAGCACTACCTAAAATTCTAGCTCTTATAATTTTCACATGTATCCTGCTAGAAAGAAACCGAACGGAAAATGTCGCTATTTTAATACATATAATACTATCGTAGGATGAGGTGCAATCACCGATCATTTGCTTTTTTTTTTCTTTTTTGTGTGTATGTACTTTCTCAGCAGTCAATGCTTATCAACAAGCACAAGTTCACAAGCCCGATTTTAAAACTAATTGGTTAATTACTGGCAAGACGAGTTGTGACATGAAATGCAGACCATTCGTATTTTACTTTATAGCAACTGTGGCAAATTTACTTCGGTTGCGATTATTTTAGAGGTAATGAAATAAAATGAGTATTTACTTTTCCAGAAGTTCGTGATACTGTGGCATAAGAGCAAGCCAGAGGTTCATAAACACTTAGCAGCTTCCACAACCAGCCGTGGCTAACTCGATGTAAAAAAATTGACTTGGGAAAAAGAACTTTAGATAGTCATGATTTTTGTGCTTCTTAGAACTGCAAAAAAAAAAAAATTAATACCGTGCAATTTTTTTAATCGTTTTCTTTAGTTCAACATTGGAAATAAAAAGAACACCCTTGAAGAAATTATCTTTTCGTGCTTAGATTGACCACCAACCGGCGGCCCGGAGTTTGGACTTGCGAGGAAGATCCATCTGGGTAAGAAGGTGGAAGATTTAATCCAACAGCCACCCGAACCCCCATTTTTTAATCAACTGGTTTCTATATTCCTTCTAAATAGATCGACATTTATGGGCACGAATGTAAATTTATACAAAACGCTCTTTTATTTTTGAAAATTTTGAAGAACGGATTTCAGTGGGTAAAAATTTGTGTATGTCATTTGCAACATATATGCAATTTTTTCCACAAGTTAAAAGCTTTATCTACAAAATTTGTGTTTGAGAGAGTAAATGATATGTATGTGATAACATGTTCGAATTTTTCTCAATTGAAATCGTTATCTGGATAGTTTAGAATATCCAAAAGTTTAAAAGCAAAGCGCATAATAATGCGAGACTTAAAATTAATGACCAAAAAAGAAATAATGTGAAAAAAAAAACCCAGATCAGACTGTCATTCACAAACATTGGAGTTGTCTATGTTACGAAATTTCATTTAACTTAAAAGCTCTAAAAAAACAACAACCTGCAAGTGTAACTATAAGTTGAGCTACATATTCTTATTCGGTCAAAAAAAACTTCAATCTTTTGCTCATGCAACACAACCGTTTCACCATTTTGTTGGTTCATGAAAGCCAGTTACCCTTGCAGAAGACGCCAGTCTAGGCTTTTACAACGAGTTGCAACACCCACGATAAAGACAAAGGGTTGATTATTGTTATCGGATGTAGGAGTCCACGAAAGACATACCAAAATTTCCAAGGTAGGTAATGAGTAGTTATTGGAGTTGTAGCAGCAGCAGTAGTAGTAAAGAACTGGTATCGGAGAAGAAGGATATTATATCTAGTAGCGGCTCAAGTGGAGCAAACAGTAGATCTCTTCGTTTATGATTAGAAGTGACGGCAAAGGCAGGCTCTATCAATCAAAAGCTTTGATCTTTTTTTTTCTTTTGCTACATAAGAAAGGACAGGAAAAAGCGACTGACAGTTTCAGTTTCGTGGAATGGAACGCAGAGAGTCAGGGAAAAAGAAACATGACGTCCCCCCCCCGCAAAACACAGATAACAAGAAGCAAACCTGGCAGAAGAGTATCCATTACTTGAAAAGGGATATAACTCTACCGAGTGTGCAAACGAGATGAAAGGCGGTGATCTCACCTTTGTTAAATTTGCTATACCAGCTGCTAAACCTGCAAATACATTTCTTACATCATAGAAGTATAACATTAAAATTTTCTTGGCCTTCAAGTGCTCCCCACCAAACAAGAATCTGGACCCCAGCGGCGATCCGCTCTTCACGTGAGAGCTGAACAGCTCTAGCCCCGCTGAGGATAATTCTAGGCGAAACAGACATGAAAGGAGACGATCTCTCTCTCTCTCTCTCTCTCTCTCTCTCTCTCTCTCTCTCTCTCTCTCTCTCTCTCTCTCTCTCTCTCTCACCTCGCCTTTTATATCCTAATGCTCGACTTGGACGCCTCGGCTGCCTCTCGGATGTTCACTGACAGTCTGCCCCACTGTGCTCTGTCTTCTGCAATTGACCTCAGATGGTCGAGGTCGTTCTTGGTTTTAAGTTTAGGTCTAGAGGATTGGATGCTGGTAAACTATTTTCTCCTAATCATCGAAGCAGGCGACGCTCAAACATAATAATCATTGTAGCCTCTGGCGAACCAAAAACCTCTCAGAGCTAGCAATCGCCACTGATGACTTAGCTAAGGCAGTCATAAGAGAGATACAAAGAGCAGGCAGTAAGAAACCAAACATACACAGGCTTTAAGAGCAATATAGAAAAACATATGAAAGAAAAAAAAAACATTCAGAATTTCAAAAAATGCAGATTGGAGCCTGTTCCTTAACACTTGGATGAAAAAAATGAAAAAAAGTCCATGTTAAGAGGGACGGAATACAAAAAAAATTGACATATTCCTCCAATCTGTTAAAAGAAAGGACAAAGAACAGATTTGAATGGGAGAAATACATGCAAGATTTGTATGAAATTGTCATCAAAGCTAGAGAAGAATTGGTGACATCTTAAATACTACACACAACAACGCCAAAGCTGACAAACAAGATGCAGCAAATAGCAAATATGTATCGAGGACTCAGCACAATCAACACATATGCCTTGAGAAAGATCAAAAGCCTTCCGTATAGAGCAGGGTAAAAATATCCAATCAAGAAGAAACACACACCAATATGGCGTTTGCGCTCCAGATCTATGAACTTGAACAGCCTGTGGTAAAATTTAAGAGTAAAATAAAAGTCCGTCTAACAGGCAACATCAGCTACATCATGATCAGCGACTTAGGTCGCAAAACAAAATAAATTCTCTACATATCTTCAATGAAGCTTGGAAATAAAGAGAAATAGCATCCATATGGGACAAAAAGCATAAACCTAATCCACAAGAAAAGAAAACAACTGACTAATAAGTCTATTAAGATGTCTAGGGAAGCTTATGAATTCTAAATCTCAGACTAGTTTGGCATCTCGAAGGCAACAGTCTCCTTTCTGCCACCCAAAGACTGCAGGAGTCACAAAAAAACGCGGAGGGGTGAGCTTATGTTACTTCCTCAAGAAATAGATATTCCATTCCAACAGAAAGAAAAAGTGGCCACTGCTTTCATCGAACGTTCCAAAGCTTCTCACAAGTCTGGAAAGAAAAGGTTTACTTCTAAAAGTGGGGACGTTTTCAAGTGGATAGAGTCAATCCTTCATTGACGATGAACATAAAATATGACCAAAAGTTCAACTAAATGTGAGCGTCACAAGAGGATGAGAGGCGCTAGAGGGAGGAGTCATTTCCTCTCATCTTTTCCTCTTCCACGTTGTTGATAGGATAAACGTCATCCCGCACCATGTTTCAAGCTCCTTTCATGATGAGGAATGTCAATTTGGCATATTTTCTGCCAAATCCTATTTTTTTTTTTTTTGCCGGATTGGAAGTCGCCTGGCAGGAAAAAAAAAAACCTGCTTGGCAGTTTGGCTGATTTTGGGCAGACTTTTTTTTTTCTGAGGAATTACTTGTAATTGACTCAAAAATAATACAGCATCAATTTATTATGTGGATGTAGATTGGATTGCATCCGAATCATCACATTAACAGGTAGGAAAATGTAGGATTTTGGTATATCACGATTTCTATCAAACAGTAGCATGTAACCGACGTTTCCCACAATAAGAAGGGCTCGATTTTGCACTAAATTAGCATTTTTCAAGCAAATGTTATCGTTTGGCAGATTTTATTCGTATCTGGCAGATTTTCTAAATCGAAGTGGCAGAATGCTTGAAAACTCTCTGGCAACCCTGAGATGACCTCTCTATCTGGGTCACAGCGGAAACAAGTCTCCAGCCGCATGTAGGATGCACAGAGCTTTTAAAGTCTGTCAGAGGAAGTTATGAAACATGGGGTTCCAGCTCAACAAGACCTCAATAGTTCTAACCGAGTTTGGATGTCAACCGATTTTGGAATGGCAACACACACACACACACTCTCTCTCTCTCTCTCTCTCTCTCTCTCTCTCTCTCTCTCTCTCTCTCTCTCTCTCTCTCTCTCTCTCTCTCTCTCTCTCTCTCACTCACTCTGTCTCTCTCTCCCCGCCTGCCTCTGTCTCTCTGTCTCTGACTCTCTCTGTCTCTCTGTCTCTCCCTCTCTCAAGTTTCACGCCCATTTTTGAAACCGTGAAATTAGATCTATTACGCAAAGCCCTTGTAGACGAAACAGAGTCAAGGAAATGCAGACAGTTGTGAGAAAAGTGTCTTTAACAAAGTTGGGGGAAGGGGGACGGGGGGGGGGGGCGGAGGTGCAAACTCCAACTGTTCCAAGCTATTGTTACTGGAGTAGTCGAACCTGTATTAAAATATGCTTTCTCATCTTGCAACACAACATCTAAAAAACTTGATTAGGTCATCTCCAAATCCATAGCTTGAGTACCATTCGTAGTGCAGGGAAAACCATCCTATCTTTGAGATGGAAATGGCAGGCAACATGCAATCACTCTAGACCAGAAAGAAATATTATCTCCTCATACAGGGAGAAAAATATAGGAACTTGAAAATCACCATGTTCGCCAGAAGGTCCAAGCCGTCATAAAAAGCTGCACAAAATGCTACAGCCCTGACTATCAGCTAAAGACAACTGCAACATACTGAATAGCAAACAAAACCGCGAAACCTAAGAACATAAAATGCCCTTAGATCTCGAGTCTTCAGGTAAAAACGATCAAACCTGACATCACTGACAAACAGCATCGACCCTTTATACCCTCCGTAGCAGGGAATATACACAATGGCGTTTGCCGAAGAGGCTGCTAAATATGTGGGTTATAGAGTATACACCAGAGCCACAGAGAACGTCTATATACCCTTACTATCCTTCGTAACACATAAATATACACAAATGGCTTTTGCTGAAGAGGTTACCAAATAATTGGTTATAGAGTATACACCCAGAGCCTCAGAGAGCGTCCATCGACCCTTACTATCCTTCGTAACACATAAATATACACAAATGCTTTTGCCGAAGAGGTTACCAAATAATTGGTTATAGAGTATACACCCAGAGCCGTAGAGAATGTCCATGTGGAGCCAAAGCTTGAAATTTTCGAGCAGACCTGGCAGCCTTTAGATAAACTTTTAAATTTCTTCAATGAATACCAGCCCACTACGCATTCGGAATTAAGGAAAAATAGGAGCAGAGAAATAATAGATCGAAATAAAAACAACCCGATTATTTCGGTCTACTGTCGGTTTTGAAAGGCAGGAGTGCCACCTCGCAACTCAGACAGACAGCGGAGGGAATAGAACTGTTGACGTAACCAGTGTTCTATGGTATAATTATCAGATGTTTTAATCCATATACTAAGGCAAAAGGAAATGAAGAGGTAAAGCATTTCTCAAACCGTCTACACTTTCAAATTGCCAAATAGGCTTAATGGGTCTATCAGCTATTTACCTGTTAATTAGCTACTTTATTTACTGTTTCTTTGTTTATTTTTTGCGTATGTTGCATGAAAAACCGACCCACATTGGCACCCATTGTCAAATTACACTAACTACTTAACGCATGAAACAAAGAGATAAAAAAGATAATCATCGACAAGAGGAAAAACAACAATTACAATGTTAAAAAACCAGATAAAATAGAAAAAAAATCTAAAAGAATGAAAGGGTGATCCTTTGGTGTATATTGTAATGAATTGGGAATGTTTTTAGTTGCAAAGAAATTTTAATATATATCGTATACAGGTCTACATATTATAAACGAGCAAAAACAAAAATCCTACTTTGAAATCCATGTGATATTTGTGCGAGACCACTAGATCTCTCTCCTTGCTGCTTTGTGCGATTTGCCCAAAATCCCGCCTAAGACCAAGAGTGTCCCAAAAAGAATCCCACATTGCAATTTTTAAAGCATTTAAACGCATGCGCATCAAGTCGAGTACAAAGAGTCGCAGGTGGGTCTGGGTAACCAGTGATTTGCTCAGCGGCTCTCCTGACTTCTGCGGCGAATCACGTCTGCCATCTGCTGCTGTGTGCTGACTGGCCGGCGGCTTAAGGTCGGAGCTGAGAGGATGTATGGATAATTATATGTATTGTATTTATCTTTGTGCAAGTTGAGTGAGACCTACTGTTTCTGAAATATTTTGTAGTATCGAATTGGGAAGGTTAAGATAAGCCTATATAAAAAATATGACTTTTTCGCTCATGACACAAATCAATAAAAAAAAAAGCACTGTCTCCAGGAGGCGTAAAGAAATAATTGCCATGGCAAAGTATTGTCAACAGTTGATTATGAAATGTTTGCCTTGACGTTATTTAAATGTGTACAAATTTGTTTTAAGGATAAACACTAAAAAACTCGCAAGGTAAAGAATAATTTATAAAAAAAAATGTTTCATGCCATGCGCATTATCTATACACAAATAAAGCTTCGTACAGTTTACAGACAACAAGTATTCAATCTTGAGATAATCTTCAACGTCTGCATTAAAAGAAAATTTTATACAAATGGTTTAAAAACTTAAAGAAATCAATCTTCAAAAAAAAAAAAATAAAAACATGAGCAAAATGTTCACAAGCATATTAACGACTAAAGCATATTAAACATGAAAGAATCTAACTCTTTCTATCTCTATTTCTAAGACAGTAACAGTGAGTTTCTGCTATTAAGTTTTGTAACATTTCATAGGAACAGTTAACTTATAAGGTAAAATTCAAATCTATTTCCAAATTTTTTTTGAACATTATTTATCATGTAGGTTTAAATAACTGCGCGGCTAAGAATTCCCGGAAAACAGTGCACTTTTATGCACTTAATGCGAAAATTCACAGCTTTCTAATATCGCTTAAAAAGATCTAAAAACATATTGGGAAAGTACATAGTCGGTGAATTTCCTTTATTTCATCGTCAGCTCTGTTTTGTTTATCCACATGGTACAAAAAACTTTCCCACTTTTTCAAAAGTATAGCTCTCTCATTTTGCGGCTTTCAGAATCTCTCTTGCACTGGTCTCGCGTTGGATTTCTGTCTGCGCATAATCATTTGACCTGGTGTATTTCACAGACCATTTAACACAGGTATCGGAGGACACACGTCTCTTTCTCCCTTTTCGCTATCTCTTTCAGCCTCTAGGTAAAAAGAAGAAACTCACCCTAGTTTTGCCCTGTCAACAGACAGTTCACTAGGAAGCTATTTATGACTGTCTCACTATCCATATACCTAAATCTATAATGAAAAGCAAATCGCTTTCCCTCTGCTTGTAATGTTACCAACTGATGAAGCCAATTTTTAAACGAAGCATCTCTCATGTAATTTTGAATTTGATCATATTTGTCCATATAAGTTCAGGTTGGGTGATTGTTTACACCTAAAGTAATCCATATATTTGTAATTTAATTGATCTTCCCTGGTGTTTGAATAATACTATACGTAGAGTAACACGATGAAAAGCAATTATTTAGTAACGATAAAAATCTAAAATGCTACTCTAGGTATTACAAACACTACAAATGGTGAGAATTTTCATTACGTCTTTAAAGACACTAAAAAAAATAACAAAAAAACAACAACCAAGATTTGGAAACGATACACATAGATTTACAGCAAACATTTTATTATACATCACAGGATACTATGACAACCATTAAAACCATGTACATCATCATCCTCATCATCGTCATCATCATCATCATCGCCATCATCATCATCATCATCAACATCATCAACATCATAATCATCATCATGATCATAATCATCATCATCATCATCATCATCATCATCATCATCATCATCATAATCATCATCATCATCATCATCATCATCATCATCATTATCACCATCATCATCAACAACATCATCACCATCAACATCATTCTTATCATCATCATCATCAACACCATCATTTCCATCCTCTCAATTAGTAATTTTATTGAATACTCATCGCCTCAGAAAAGAGGGAATGTTCTTTAAGCTTTGCATAATAATAGTTAATACACCTATTTTTCCCCATTCTACTGGTTTGTAAGCGCGTCTTTGGTCTACAAAAACATGACTTGATCCAACAAATGTTTGCGACGTTATTACATGAGAGAGCCGACCGAGGTGAATTATCAACATAAATATCTAAAAGTCGTTTATTTTTCTGCGCATTAGCTTTCAGTATTTATAGTAATCATTTATCAATATAATTATTTTGGAACACGCGTCTCTCACAAGTTATTTTGCTGTCAACATTATAAAAACTAAATATATATATATACACACACACATACAATCGCGGCAAATTTATGAACTAATTTTGGTGTGATGGGTCGAAACACACTCTGAAGGTATCGTGTTTCTACACCTGTAATCAAGTTTTCTACAATTATAATTTGTGACACTTTTTTTCTATTTTGGCTGTCTGTTTGAGAGGCAAAATCATTTAAAACCATTATATAAGAAATTATATTAATATCTTTTTTTCCCTTATTTTTCTCTCAATGTTTTTTTTTTTAAATTTGATCTCCGCCTCTAAACCAAATGGTAATCAGATTTAGAGAGATCACTTAGCACCCAACGCCAGCCGTTGTAGTATACAAGTTAAGTTAAACGAATGCAATGAATAAAACAAGACTTAGTCATCTTCGCTTTAACATCAACAGGAACCCATCCCGGAAAGTCAAGTTAATAAAAAAAGACATCAAACCAAGTCAATATCATCCATTGTTTGGATTTATTATTCGCTTTGAGTGGTTTATTTACTCTTTGTGTGAATGTGTGGGTGGAGATGGCACCTTGAAGGTGAGTGGAGAGCATTTTGCAATTTACAATAGATTTGCCTACACCCCCTGCTGTAATTACAAACGCATTCACGCACCACTATTTCCTGAAACACAATACAAGAATACCCGGCTGTTTTTATTGCTAATAGTATATCACTCTGGCAAGTTGTTTATTCAACGAAATAGCCTTGCGAGAGACAGAGAGAAAGAGAAAAAAAAAGAGACAGACAGACAGACAGAGACAGATAGCTCAGTTTGATTAACGTTTGGATGGGTAGCCTATTTAAGCATGCTGGAAAAGTAATTTGATCATTGGCGAAGATAATTCTTTACCAGATCTAATGTGGATATTTGAAACAGAAAAGTATCATTACTTTGGCATCAGTCACTTTGCAAATAAAAGTTTTATCACGGCAAGGAAACAAAACAGAGGTATTTTATTCATATTCTCGAGACATCTGTAATGAGTTCATATTTCAAACTTAGTTTTAGATAGAAGAAAGAAAGAGGCTAATTTTTTGTTTATTCATATTTCAAACTTAATTCTAGATAGAAGAAAGAAAGAAAGTGTTCAATCCTTTTTGTATTCATCTTTCAATCTTATTGCTATAAGAAGGAACAAAGAAAGTGGTTAACTAGGAAAGCAAAGGACATAGAGGGTAAAAATATCAATGATAAGTCGTTAAGTTATGTTTCTCTTTCTTTATTACAGAATTCGAATTATTTTTAGTACAAGTTTGTTTTCTGTGTGAGTAAAACATATGTGTTCTAGCACCAGTAATCGACCTTTCCTTGTTTATGTATATCAATAACTTACAGTTTTAGAATGTGCAGAAAACTATATGTAGTTTAACTTCAGGCAATTTTTTTTTTGTATATTGAATCGAGACTTTGTTTCAAATATCAGAACTAAACGGGGAAAAGTTCTTTTACATGCTCATACGATCTTATCTCTTTTATTATTCTATTTCTCAGAGATAATGATCTGAAGTAACGAGTCTCCACCATTTTTAACGCAGAAATGAACCTTATTCTATTGATCAATAACTGGTCAAAACTATCTGGCTGCATCAATTTAGTTATAAATTAAATTCGAACATTTACAAGGAGGATATCTCAGATTTATCCACATATAGGAATATATCTCTTAGATTTATCCACACATAGCAATATATGTCTTAGATTTATCCACACATAGGAATATATTTCTCAGATTTATCCAAACATAGGAATATATCTCTCAGATTTATCCGCACATAGGAAAATATCTCTCAGATTTATCCACATATAGGACTATTTCTCTCAGATTTATCCACACATAGGAATATATTTCTTAGATCTATCCACATAGGAATATTGTCTCTTAAATTTATCAGCTCATAGCAATATATCTTTTAGATTTATCCAAAAATAGCAATATATCTCTTAGATTCATCCACGCATAGGAATATATCTCTGAGATTTATCCACATATAGGAATAAATCTCTCAGATTTATCCACACATAGGAATGTATCTCTTAGATTTATCCATGCATAGCAATATATCTCTTAGATTTATCCACATACAGGAATATATCTCTTAGATTTATCCACATACAGGAATATATCTCTTAGATTTATCGTAATAGAAATATTATCTCTTAGATTTATCCACATATAGGTATATATCTCTTAGATTTATCCACATATATAGGAATATATCTCTCAGATTTATCCACACATGGGAATATATCTCTTAGATTTATCCACACGTTTGAAGAAAAAAATAAAGAACAAACACGTCACTCTTTTATTCACTGTGTGTTTAGTTTCACCATTTTCAGCCTTATGTAATGCGCAGATGGATCAATGGAAAGATAGCTAGCTGATAAGAAAACATTTTTAGTACTGGAGGAAAGTCTACGATAAGATGCTCCTTGGTTTGTAAAAAATTTACACAAGTTAAAAAAAAATTAAAGATGTATTTCTATACTTCATGTTTTGATAGTTGCTCAATCTATCTGTTTAATACGTACAGTTAGAGAAGTTGGAGTAAAGAAAAAATTTAGTCAACAATTTTTGTTTTGTTTAATCAAAGAAATTAATCTGTAAAATCAAAGCGAGACCGATTAATACCTATTTTGATTAACATTGTACATTTTGTTCGAATTACGAGTTTGGCCTCTACAAAAATCAAATAAACAAACAATATTAAGCTATTATTGTCATTTTTCAAAATGATCCCAGGAAGTTTATTCCTTATTATGGTTTGGGTCAATAAATGTTTTTGACAGAAGTTTTTATTTATTTGCTATGGGATAAATTTTATCCTAAAAAAATAGAGGCAGTAAAACTTTTAAAAGAATAATATAAATTTCATCTTTCGGCCTTCATTTTAAATTGGGCTAAAGCCAAGGTCTATAAGAAGTTCAGAAAATGAAGATTTAAATGTATTAAACAGAACAGAGATAAAAGAGAAAAAGAGAGAAAAAAAATGAACAAGAACGGGAAAAAGCGAGAGAGATATTAAAATGTATATAAATAAAAGTAACTTGATCATGTGACTGTTTGGGAGACAGCGATAGAGTTACGCTCTGAGCCAACATTTTTTTATAGAGATCTATGGCAGCAGAAGATGTTGGATGGACTAACAAAGTGCCTAAAAGTAGGACGCTCGACAGATGCACGAAAATCGATGAGGGTTCGAGAAGCGTGAAAGTTCATGAGCGCCTACGCTAAAGAGCGCGGCACTTGATTTGGTTGATTGATGGGAGCAAAAGCACAAATCGTACTCAGATGATCTGACAAAGATCCCGTCCAAGATTAAAAAAAATGATCTCTCTCTCTCTCTCTCTCTCTCTCTCTCTCTCTCTCTCTCTCTCTCTCTCTCTCTCTCTCTCTCTCTCTCTCTCTCTCTCTCTCTCTCTCTCTCTGTCTAGCAAATAATCGATATAACAAACCCCTAGGCATACAAAAGTCGTTCGTAAAATTTCCTGAATTGATAGTTCATACAAAATCAAAAGGTCTATTGGGCCATATGACACAATGCATCAGAAGTTTAGAACGCATCTCATCCATTCCAGCTGTGTCAAAGCCTCTTATAGTTGTACATAGATTGGATTCACTGATTTGACTTAAAAACACATTCAAAGAAATCCCAACTTGCTGTCATTCATTGATCCACTCCAACATGTGATCGCCCATAGAACAACTCTATAATGCAATAACATCGAACTATAACTCCAGCCATCCATCAACTAACTCCAAAGGCATCATTAAAAAAAAAGCTCCAACATTCATCAGTTAACTCAAAAATCCAAGAATTCATTAAAAAAAAAAAAAAAAAAAAACTAAAAAAAACTCCTCCAACATTCATCGACTAATTCCAAAATGCAATTTTTCATTAAAAAAAAAAACAAAAAACAAAACAAAACAAACAAACAAACTAAAAAAACTAAAAAAAAAAAACAACAAAATGCATTTATTCATCGACGAACTCAAAACGAAATCATCTGTAGAAAAAATCTCTAACATGCAATTATCCATAGTGTATTGAAACTACCCATCCCCAGAAATATGTCAAGCGCCATCTACATTACACTTCTGGCTCTGTGTCTGGCTGCGCCTGTCATCCATTCCTCCCCTCTGATAAATGTGTTCGGTAAAATCAGAGACAGGAACAACGATGAGGATACAGAACACTATGGTGTTCTTTTAGACGCAGGCAGCTCGTCTACGAAGCTGAAAATCTACAAGTAAGAATCAGGAATCTCATAATGTCTAGACAAAACGTGGACTTCAAAGATTCTTATATCGTTACTTTCAGCACATATTTACTAGCTGTACATCTTGCATCATTTCTTTCTTAATATTATCACGCAAATATTTTTTTTAAACCCATCAATAATTACATTTACAAAGTCAATAGGACCAAAAACAACTTGGTTAGCATTTTTCGATGTGTAAATCTAATTACACCTTATTCCATTTTTTTGCCAGTTTACCATCTCAAAATTATCATTTGTGTACTTATATGTTAATTTAGTGTCACAGGTGCTTGCCTCTAAGTTGAAACCATAATCGTTACCAAAAGCAAGAGTTTTTTCTAACATAATTATACCCTGCTTTAAATCTACAATGTAACTACCTCTAAGACTTGAGCTTGATTACAACTGACAATACTATTACTACTACTACTACTACTACTACTACTACTACTACTACTACTACTACTACTACTACTACTACTACTACTACTACTACTACTACTACTACTACCACTACTACTACTACTACTACTACTACTACTACTACTACTACTACTACTACTACTACTACTACTACTACTACTACTACTACTACTACTACCACTACTACTACTACTAATACTGCTACTACTACCACTACTACTACTACTACTAATACTGCCACTACTACTACTACTACTACTACTACTACTACTACTACTACTACTACTACTACTACTACTACTACTACTACTACTACTACTACTACTACTACTACTAATAATAATAATAATAATAATAATAATAATAATACTCCTACAACTACTGCTGCTGCTGCTACTACTACTACTGCTGCTGCTGCTGCTGCTGCTGCTGCTGCTGCTGCTGCTACTGCTGCTGCTGCTGCTGCTGCTGCTGCTGCTGCTGCTGCTGCTGCTGCTGCTGCTGCTGCTACTGCTGCTGCCACTGCTGCTACTGCTGCTACCTGCTGCTGCTGCTGCTGCTGCTGCTGCTGCTGCTGCTGCTGCTGCTGCTGCTGCTGCTGCTGCTGCTGCTGCTGCTGCTGCTGCTGCCTGCTGCTGCTGCCTGCTGCTGCTGCTGCTGCTGCTGCTGCTGCTGCTGCTGCTGCCACTGCTGCTGCTGCTGCTGCTGCTGCTGCTGCTGCTGCTGCTGCTGCTGCTGCTGCTGCTGCTGCTGCTGCTGCTACTGCTCCTCCTGCTGCTGCTGCTGCTGCTGCTGCTACCACTACTACTACTACTACTACTACTACTACTACTACTACTACTACTACTACTACTACTACTACTACTACTACTAATACTGCTACTACTACCACTAGTACTACTACTACTACTACTACTACTACTACTACTACTACTACTACTACTACTACTACTACTACTACTACTACTACTACTACTACTACTACTACTACTACTACTACTACTACTACTACTACTACTACTACTACTACTACTACTACTACTACTACTACTACTATGGAACGATGAAAAGTATTTTTTACTTTTTTTAAAGAAACTAAGGTAGTCAAAAGTGGTTTGTTTGGCTTAGCAGCCTAGAAAACACAATAACTAAAACATGAGATTAGTTGACCTCCTCTCTGGTGCCTCTTCAGATCTTTTTTCTCCTAACTCAATTCAACCATCTTTCTCTCTGTTATTAAACCACCAGATGGACAAAGCCAATCACCAGCCCAGGAGTTCCTACCGTGACCTCGGTACCACTGGACAGTGATCAGAAGAAATTCAAACCAGGCTTGGCGTCCATTCAGGGTGACCTGGGAGATATTGCAGCTTATCTGGAGAACATCCTCCAAGTGGCCCAAGGAGTTGTACCGGCAGCTCAGCATGCGGACACCCCGGTGTTTGTCCTTGCTACAGCCGGTAGAGATAAGCTTTTGTCTCCTCGTGTTACGTTCATACTGTTTAGAAAATCAAATCACATAGAGAGAATGAAGTCAGAGTAGTTAGCTATATTTGTGAAGTTCTAAAACTTTTTCTTAACCCGTTTAAACCTTTGTTATCATGTATGTTGACGTAACGGGCATCATTAAGTTAAAAGAAGACAATCAAGTTTTGTTTAATTCTTTTTTGCGACAATTGGTAGCATTTTAAAGAGAAGCTTAAACGGATTTTAAAATGTATTTTATAAGATGTAGTTAGATATATATGCTCCAAGTTATGTGAGTATCTCATTCACATCTTCTTCATCTATCTAAATATCTCATTCACATCATCTTCATCCATCTAAATATCTCGTTCACATCATCTTCATCCATACCTCACCCACATGATCATAATTCATCTAAGTATCTTACTCACAACATCTTCATCCATCTAAGTATCTTACTCACAACATCTTCATCCATCTAAGTATCTTACTCACACCATCTTCATCCATCTAAGTATCTTACTCACAACATCTTCATCCATCTAAGTATCTTACTCACAACATCTTCATCCATCTAAGTATCTTACTCACACCATCTTCATTCATCTAAGTATCTTACTCACACAATCTTCATTCATCTAAGTATCTTACTCACACAATCTTCATTCATCTAAGTATCTTACTCACACCATGTACATTCAACTTATTATCTTACTCACACCATCTTCATTCATCTAAGTATCTTACTCACACCATCTTCATTCATCTAAGTATCGTACTCACACAATCTTCATTCATCTAAGTATCTTATTCACACCATCTTCATTCATCTAAGTATCTTACTCACACAATCTTCATTCATCTAAGTATCTTAATCACACCATCTTCATTCATCTCAGTATCTTACTCACACCATGTACATTCAACTTATTATCTTACTCACACCATCTTCATTCATCTAAGTATCTTATTCACACCATCTACATTCAACTTATTATCTTACTCACACAATCTTCATTCATCTAAGTATCTTACTCATTCATCTAAATAGTTCATGGACATCATACACCATCTTAATCCATTCAAATATCATATCAACCTCATCTTTATCCATCAAACTCTCTTATTTTCACCATCTTTGTCCACCAAATCTCTTAAATACATTATCTTATCCATCAAAATCTTTCCATCCATGCCCCATCTTTATCTCCAGGGTTCCGTCTCCTCGGCGTGGACGGTGCCAGGGAGGGTATGGAAGACGTGGAGGAGATCCTCCTAAACAAAACCCTCCACCCCTTCCGGTACACCGAGGGGAGCGCCAGTGTTCTGTCGGGGGAGGAGGAGGGGGCCTATGCCTGGATTGCGGCCAACTATCTGCTGGGCTTCTTCCACGACAACAAGTGAGGGAATAGGGAAACAAAAAGCTGGGAATATCAAGTCTAGAGGAGTTTGAATAAGATGGGCAAGAAACACACACACACACACAGAGAGAGAGAGAGAGAGAGAGAGAGAGAGAGAGAGAGAGAGACAGACAGACAGACAGACGGACAGACAGACAGACAGACAGACAGACAGACAGAGACAGACGGAAACAGAGACAGAGAGAGAACATAAACCAAAAGTTTATGATCTTTTTTCCTAGCCAATTTGGATACACTTTCAAGCTAATTATAAGGTCTTAACTTACATCAAAAAAGGTTTCATTTACTATAGAATGCATACAAATATAGAAAAGTATTATCCTCTTTCATTGGATGGCTTCAACAAGACTCAAATCATTTAATACTATTTATGGCTCATTAGCGTCTCACTAATATATACTTACTCACATCATCGAAGTATCTTGCTCACACCATCTTCATTCATCTAAGTATCTTAATCACATCATCTAAGTGTCCTACTCACATCATCTAAGTGTCCTACTCACATCATCTAAGTACCTTACTCACATCATCTAAGTATCTTACTCACATCACCTAAACATCTTATTCACATCATCTAAGTATCTTACTCACATCATCTAAGTATCTTACTCACATCATCTAAGTGTCCTACTCACATCATCTAAGTACCTTACTCACATCATCTAAGTACCTTACTCACATCATCTAAGTACCTTACTCACATCATCTAAGTACCTTACTCACATCATCTAAGTACCTTAGCCACATCATCTAAGTACCTTACTCACATCATCTAAGTATCTTACTCACATCATCTAAGTATCTTACTCACATCATCCAAGTATCTTACTCACATCACCTAAACATCTTATTCACATCATCTAAGTATCTTACTCACATCATCTAAGTATCTTACTCACATCATCCAAGTATCTTACTCACATCATCTAAGTATCTTACTCACATCATCTAAGTATCTTACTCACATCATCCAAGTATCTTACTCACATCATCTAAGTATCTTACTCACATCATCTAAGTATCTTACTCACATCATCTAAGTATCTTAATCACATCATCTAAGTATCTTACTCACATCATCTAAGTACCTTACTCACATCATCTAAGTACCTTACTCACATCATCTAAGTACCTTACTCACATCATCTAAGTATCTTAATCACATCATCTAAGTATCTTAATCACATCATCTAAGTATCTTACTCACATCATCTAAGTACCTTACTCACATCATCTAAGTATCTTACTCACATCATCTAAGTACCTTACTCACATCATCTAAGTATCTTAATCACATCATCTAAGTACCTTACTCACATCATCTAAGTATCTTAATCACATCATCTAAGTATCTTACTCACATCATCCAAGTATCTTACTCACATCATCTAAGTATCTTACTCACATCATCTAAGTACCTTACTCACATCATCCAAGTACCTTACTCACATAATCCAAGTATCTTACTCACATCATCCAAGTATCTTACTCACATCATCTAAGTATCCTACTCACATCATCCAAGTATCTTACTCACATCATCCAAGTATCTTACTCACATCATTTAAATCCAAATAGAAAAGCAAAAACACCACACTTGGAGGACACGTTGGTAATTATAAAGGATCCAAAAAGGACGCGTGTGTGTCTGTAAATAGTGTGAAACAAGGTTTAAAAAGAGACAGGCACACCACTTTATAACTACGGGACTAAAAAAAGAAACAACACAAGTATAGATTAAACATAAAAACGCTTCGCCTTTATTGTATCTTACTCACATCATCTAAGTACCTTACTCACATTATCTAAGTATCTTACTCACATCATCTAAGTATCTTACTCACATTATCTAAGTATCTTACTCAAACCATCTTCATTTATCTAAGTATCTTACTCACACCATCTTCATTCATGTAAGTATCTTACTCACATCATCTCAGTATCTTACTCACATCATCTAAGTATCTTACTCACACCATCTTCATTCATGTAAGTATCTTACTCATATCATCTCAGTATCTTACTCACATCATCTAAGTATCTTACTCACATCACCTAAGTACCTTACTCACATCATCTAAGTATCTTACTCACATCATCCAAGTATCTTACTCATATCATCTAAGTATCTTACTCACATCATCCAAGTATCTTACTCACATCATCTAAGTATCTTACTCACATCATCTAAGTACCTTACTCACATCATCTAAGTATCTTACTCACATCATCTAAGTATCTTACTCACATCATCTAAGTATCTTACTCACATCATCTAAGTATCTTACTCACATCATCTAAGTATCTTACTCACATCATCTAAGTATCTTACTCACATCATCTAAGTATCTTACTCACATCATCTAAGTATCTTACTCACATCATCTAAGTATCTTACTCACATCATCTAAGTATCTTACTCACATCATCTAAGTATCTTACTCACATCATCTAAGTATCTTACTCACATCATCTAAGTATCTTACTCACATCATCTAAGTATCTTACTCACATCATCTAAGTATCTTACTCACATCATCTAAGTATCTTACTCACATCATCTAAGTATCTTACTCACATCATCTAAGTATCTTACTCACATCATCTAAGTATCTTACTCACATCATCTAAGTATCTTACTCACATCATCTAAGTATCTTACTCACATCATCTAAGTATCTTACTCACATCATCTAAGTATCTTACTCATATCATCTAAGTATCTTACTCACATCATCCAAGTATCTTACTCACATCATCTAAGTATCTTACTCACATCATCCAAGTATCTTACTCACATCATCTAAGTATCTTACTCACATCATCTAAGTATCTTACTCACATCATCCAAGTATCTTACTCACATCATCCAAGTATCTTACTCACATCATCCAAGTATCTTACTCATATCATCTAAGTATCTTACTCATATCATCTAAGTATCTTACTCATATCATCTAAGTATCTTACTCACATCATCTAAGTATCTTACTCACATCATCTAAGTATCTTACTCACATCATCCAAGTATCTTACTCACATCATCTAAGTATCTTACTCACATCATCCAAGTATCTTACTCACATCATCTAAGTATCTTACTCACATCATCCAAGTATCTTACTCACATCATCTAAGTATCTTACTCACATCATCCAAGTATCTTACTCATATCATCTAAGTATCTTACTCACATCATCTAAGTATCTTACTCACATCATCTAAGTATCTTACTCACATCATCTAAGTATCTTACTCACATCATCTAAGTATCTTACTCACATCATCTAAGTATCTTACTCACATCATCTAAGTATCTTACTCATATCATCTAAGTATCTTACTCATATCATCTAAGTATCTTACTCACATCATCTAAGTATCTTACTCATATCATCTAAGTATCTTACTCACATCATCTAAGTATCTTACTCACATCATCTAAGTACCTTACTCACATCATCTAAGTATCTTACTCACATCACCTAAGTATCTTACTCACATCATCCAAGTATCTTACTCATATCATCTAAGTATCTTACTCACATCATCCAAGTATCTTACTCACATCATCTAAGTACCTTACTCACATCATCCAAGTATCTTACTCACATCATCTAAGTATCTTACTCACATCATCTAAGTATCTTACTCACATCATCTAAGTACCTTACTCACATCAGCTAAGTACCTTAGCCACATCAGCTAAGTACCTTACTCACATCATCCAAGTATCTTACTCACATCATCCAAGTATCTTACTCACATCATCCAAGTATCTTGCTCACATCATCCAAGTATCTTACTCACATCATCTAAGTATCTTACTCACATCATCTAAGTACCTTACTCACATCATCTAAGTATCTTACTCACATCATCCAAGTATCTTACTCACATCATCCAAGTATCTTAATCACATCATCCAAGTATCTTACTCACATCATCTTCATTCATCTAAGTATCTTACTCACATCATCTAAGTTTCTACTCACACCATCTTCATTCATCTAAGTATCTTTCTCTCACCATCTTCATTCCTCTAAGTATCTTTCTGATACCATCTTCATTCATCTAAGTATCTTATTCACACTATCTTCAGTGCCTGGCTTATAAGACTATCACCCCCTTCCCCTCTGACCTCTCTCTTTGGTCACCAGACCAGATGATGAAAGTGTTGGGGTCATGGAGATGGGCGGTGGCTCTCTGCAAATCGCTTTCATACCTCGTGACCCACTTATGGCGGAAGAATTCCAGGTAAACCCTGACGGAAATTCCAGATTTTTGTCCGTTTTTTTTCCTCGAAATTCTTCACATATTAATTAAACTTAACACACTTCTCAAAATCACATAAGGAATAATCGTAGGAATTTCATTTTATTCTTAATTTATCGCTTTGAGTCATAGCAGGTGAGTCATCAGTCTTTATTGAAGAACTTCATCCTATGGTACGAGAACTTAATAGGTTATAACCAACTTGAGATAATTCATTCAATTACACACATAAATATTTAGATTAGAAATAAGATAGGATGTTTAACAGGATAAAATAAAATGCATGTGAGTAGGACAAAAATATTTTTAAAAAAGTAAAAGAAAATAATACCCAAAAAAATTATTGTAAAGTAGGACATAATAAGAAGACAATTACGTGCCGTTTATAACAAACAAAAAACAAAACATACGTTATAACCTACCTGGCTTATCCAGTATGAATTCGTCGTCAAAAACCTCTTGTTTATAGATACACTCGCAAACGAACAGTCTATAGGACAACAAACTTAATCTTCTGCGAATATTACTAGCTGACGATAGCATACATTTCTGGATCCAAGCATCCCATTCTAAGCCAATGAAACATGGTTATGGTGCCCGTCTTCTCCTGTCTCTCTTTCTCTCTCCCCTTGCAGGAGACCTAAGTTTCAGAAGAAGGTACCAAAGCCGATTAAACATGGGATCTTTTCTATAGAAATAATATAAACACATAATGTATGACCCGACTTACACTTGCTCTGATATTTTCTATAGAAATAGTGTAAACACATAATGTATGACCCGACTTACACTTGCTCTGATATTTTCTATAGAAATAATATAAACACATAATGTATGACCCGACTTACACTTGCTCTGATCTTTTCTATAGAAATAATGTAAACACATAATGTATGACCCGACATACACCTGCTCTGATATTTTCTATAGAAATAATGTAAACACATAATGTATGACCCGACTTACACTTGCTCTGATTTTTTCTATAGAAATGATGTAAACACATAATGTATGACCCGACTTACACTTGCTCTGATATTTTCTATAGAAATAATATAAGCACATAATGTATGACCCGACCTACACTTGCTCTGATATTTTCTATAGAAATAATATAAGCACATAATGTATGACCCGACCTACACTTGCTCTGATATTTTTAACGATTCACGGGCAACGTAAAAAAATATAATGATCATGCGCATAAAAACAAACAAAATTTAATAAACAAAAAAACAAAGCGCTATAAAATGTGTCAAAGAAAAGACGTTTTCTGTACAACATGAACTGCAAGTTGAAAATCGATTAATAAAACACAGCATAACATAGGCTGGGTGAGGACGCTGGGACCTAAGAATTACGACATTGATAAAAAAAAATAAGTCATAGCTTCTAGTTGTTGCAAACGAAATTGAGTATCGATATGTCCTTATTTCTGTCATACACAAGCCTTTATGACTAACGCAAATCTTCAAGCATTGTGTATTATGGTTGGGCCATAATATACTTTAAAAATTGATAAAGTAAAAAAAAAAACAACAAAAAGAAAACCCTAGTTCAAAATGTCAAAAGAAAAAAAAATTATTGCAGAAAAAGATCTATTGGTTGAGTATCGAATATCGAATATTGAATATTAATTCGCTGCAAAGTTAATACAAAATGTTGGTCTGAACGCTCAGACGCTGAAGATTCTCTCAACTAAAGACAACTCCAACCGCCTTGACAGCAGGGTGATACTCGAGTAAGACTTAGGCGACGTTAAGCAGTGAAGAAGTAGATTCTACCACTTTATACTTGATGGCTAAGATTGCTTCTTTATGCGTTTCGCCGCTTCCTTATCTAATCTCTATATCTATATCGCCTTCAACATCCTAGAGCTCCGGCTTGGACGCCTCGGCTGCCTCTAGGGTGTTCGCTGATAGTCTCCTCTACTGTGTTCTGTCCTCGGCTGCCTCTAGGGTGTTCGCTGATAGTCTCCTCTACTGTGTTCTGTCCTCGGCTGCCTCTAGGGTGTTCGCTGATAGTCTCCTCTACTGTGTTCTGTCCTCGGCTGCCTCTAGGGTGTTCGCTGATAGTCTCCTCTACTGTGTTCTGTCCTCGGCTGCCTCTAGGGTGTTCGCTGATAGTCTCCTCTACTGTGTTCTGTCCTCGGCTGCCTCTAGGGTGTTCGCTGATAGTCTCCTCTACTGTGTTCTGTCCTCGGCTGCCTCTAGGGTGTTCGCTGATAGTCTCCTCTACTGTGTTCTGTCCTCGGCTGCCTCTAGGGTGTTCGCTGATAGTCTCCTCTACTGTGTTCTGTCCTCGGCTGCCTCTAGGGTGTTCGCTGATAGTCTCCTCTACTGTGTTCTGTCCTCGGCTGCCTCTAGGGTGTTCGCTGATAGTCTCCTCTACTGTGTTCTGTCCTCGGCTGCCTCTAGGGTGTTCGCTGATAGTCTCCTCTACTGTGTTCTGTCCTCGGCTGCCTCTAGGGTGTTCGCTGATAGTCTCCTCTACTGTGTTCTGTCCTCGGCTGCCTCTAGGGTGTTCGCTGATAGTCTCCTCTACTGTGTTCTGTCCTCGGCTGCCTCTAGGGTGTTCGCTGATAGTCTCCTCTACTGTGTTCTGTCCTCGGCTGCCTCTAGGGTGTTCGCTGATAGTCTCCTCTACTGTGTTCTGTCCTCGGCTGCCTCTAGGGTGTTCGCTGATAGTCTCCTCTACTGTGTTCTGTCCTCGGCTGCCTCTAGGGTGTTCGCTGATAGTCTCCTCTACTGTGTTCTGTCCTCGGCTGCCTCTAGGGTGTTCGCTGATAGTCTCCTCTACTGTGTTCTGTCCTCGGCTGCCTCTAGGGTGTTCGCTGATAGTCTCCTCTACTGTGTTCTGTCCTCGGCTGCCTCTAGGGTGTTCGCTGATAGTCTCCTCTACTGTGTTCTGTCCTCGGCTGCCTCTAGGGTGTTCGCTGATAGTCTCCTCTACTGTGTTCTGTCCTCGGCTGCCTCTAGGGTGTTCGCTGATAGTCTCCTCTACTGTGTTCTGTCCTCGGCTGCCTCTAGGGTGTTCGCTGATAGTCTCCTCTACTGTGTTCTGTCCTCGGCTGCCTCTAGGGTGTTCGCTGATAGTCTCCTCTACTGTGTTCTGTCCTCGGCTGCCTCTAGGGTGTTCGCTGATAGTCTCCTCTACTGTGTTCTGTCCTCGGCTGCCTCTAGGGTGTTCGCTGATAGTCTCCTCTACTGTGTTCTGTCCTCGGCTGCCTCTAGGGTGTTCGCTGATAGTCTCCTCTACTGTGTTCTGTCCTCGGCTGCCTCTAGGGTGTTCGCTGATAGTCTCCTCCACTGTGTTCTGTCCTCGGCTGTTGACCTCAGATGGTCGAGGTCGTTTTTGGTTCTCAGTTTAAGCTCGCCTGTTGGTACGCGACAGAGGTCTTTGTTGATGACTATTATCAGTGTTGTTATAGGCCTTCCTCGAATGTTATCACCTTTCGGAACAAAGTATCCCTCCATAGATTTGTATAAATATCAAAGAAAATAATGTTGTCATATTAATGTTAGCGGTGCCTGAAAAGTGTTTTGATCCGTTGATAGACTCCTTATTATTCATTGGATGATTAGAAAATATCTTTTGATTCCACTCACTCCCCCTCCTCTCTCCCCCAACTCATCCCTCTCAAACTCGTTCCATCACTCAACCATCTACTCACAGGTAGTCATGGGAGGTCGGAGGTACTCACTCTATGTCCAGAGCTACTTGCAGTTCGGCCTAAACGCCATCCGAGACAGATTGGAGAAAAACCTAGTAGAATCCCAAAAAGGCCAAACAGAGACGGTAGATCAGCCGTGCATGCTCACAGGTGAGTACTTCAAACCATGCATGCTCACAGGTGAGTACTTCAAACCATGCATGCTCACAGGTGAGTACTTCAAACCATGCATGCTCACAGGTGAGTACTTCAAACCATGCATGCTCACAGGTGAGTACTTCAAACCATGCATGCTCACAGGTGAGTACTTCAAACCATGCATGCTCACAGGTGAGTACTTCAAACCATGCATGCTCACAGGTGAGTACTTCAAACCATGCATGCTCACAGGTGAGTACTTCAAACCATGCATGCTCACAGGTGAGTACTTCAAACCATGCATGCTCACAGGTGAGTACTTCAAACCATGCATGCTCACAGGTGAGTACTACAATTAAATTATAACATGTATAAGAACATGCTCCTTCTCTGAGGTAGAGCTAGGTGGTACAAAGGAAGACTACAGAATTTGCTTGATAGAGAGTGGACAAAACAGAGTGAGATAGAGAGATATTGAGAAAGATGTAAAGAGACAAAAAGAAGAGTGAAAACTAGAAATATAGATGTTTTAACATCCTGAGAATATTCAATAAGGTTTTAAACATTTATCGCCTTACTTTATACAAAACAATATAATAATCAATTGTATACATAATTTTTCTCATTTTTTAATTTAAAAATCTACATATATAAATGTGTGTGGGTGTCTTGTGTGTGTGTGTATATATATATATATATATATATATATATATATACATACATACATATATATATATATATATATATAATTATATACTTATAAACACTCTATCTATGTGTGAAACACTAGTGTAGCAAACAATAGTGAGTTATATATATTTAAGGCAATTTAGTGTAATGAATCGTAAAACCGTTATTCTTGGAAAATCATGCTGCAATTCATTATTGCAGGAGATTCTAAACCCTATACAGTCTCTGGAAATTCCGCAACCCTCTTGCAAGGAACGGGAAACCCCGGTGAATGTCAGAAACTGCTGGACGGTTTTGTAGCCACCGCTCCACCACAGAAATGTTACCTGGAACCTTGTGCTATAGGTGGGTTCTTCAGAAACGGGTGTAGCAAATCACATTTGAGATGAACAAAAGTATACATAGAATACCTGATATCTCACTTATTTGGACTAGTCAAAGATAGACAACTAAGAATATCAATAGATTGGTAAGCTTACATATATCTAGGTAGTTTTTGTAACGAATAATTATGTATGTAAAAAAATGAAAAAGATTAAATGAATGAACAATATATAAATTAATTATTTTGTGTGCGAGGTTAGATAGATAGTCAAAAAGATTGCTAGAAAGATAAACAAGTCGACAGATGGTCAATGTGATGGTTCAAAGTAAAAGAAAATGAATAGACAAGCACGTAATATACGACTACAATTTTAGAAAGATAAACAGGTACATAAGTTAGATAGACCGATATATAAAGAAGCAAACATCAGTAAACTACTGATTAATTATGTAAAAAGGGACATAACAAGATCTGAACTTATCAAGCCTCTTTAGATAACCAGTTTTCGAACCTTAAGGCCTTTTCTTCCTGGGAGAGGTTCATATAAAACTCAATGTATAAAGACTATTTCTAACATTATCATATTTCATGGGAAGACTATGACACTTGGCTTTGTGTCGCTAGAATTTGTTTTGAGAAAGGTTTAATAATTTTACAACAGATAATATCTAAGTATATCAAAAGATCTGTTTTTGTTTAGTAATATTCGCGGGAAAAAGCCTTCACCATTCTAGCTACTCATGATGTCTTGAGACCTAAGACTTGCACTGCTCAGTTTTGTTTTGACGCAATAAGCTACGGAAGTACATCAAATTCTGTCAAGGAAAATAAAACGACGTATGTGACGCTCAGGGCTAATTTGTAGAGCTTTGAAATAATTATTTTAGCGCTACAGAAAACAGTTAATATTCAACAAACTTATCTTGTGTATATCAGTTTATATTCTACAAACGTATCTTTCCGAAGGTTATGTTTTCCAGTTTCTATCCTACAACCTATCTTTTCGAGGGGTCTTCATTCAAGTTAATATTCTAATATTCGAACTTATCTCTTCGAAGGTTCTGTGTTCCAACCCAGTGTTGAAGGCATTGATTTTTACGCCATATCCGCCTTCGTGTTTGGGCTGAAGGCCGTAGACGCTGTGACAGCTGACAAATCTCTGGACCTCAACAGTTTGTGGAGCAAAGCTCAAGAGTTTTGCCTGCAGGTGAGCGGTTTGATTCCTGATGAGACTAAAATAGAACTATGCTGAAGGTTTCATTAGATCTGGGTTGTCTTTTAAAACCATTTTTAGAAATGATTTTTTTCTAGCGTTTTTAATGTTATGTCCCGGCGATGAATTGATTTTAAGACAGCTGTCGCTATTTTTAATGCTATTCAATTTTGTAATAAAAAGGAAGAGATACAAGGGGAAAAAAATGTTGGGATCGTAACTAATCTTAAGAACTACTTTATCCATTTCATTAGTACTTTATCAAAATTTAATAATCTGAGATAAAACATTTCTATCTATTTCTTTGCTTTTTCACTTCCCCTTCCTTTCATAGAGAATATTTTATAGAGACTTTAGTGTTAAAGTTATTGAATCAATTCTCATAAACCTTAATTAACACTTTTTTTTTTTTACAGAAAAATGAGAGTACGTTTTGCAATTTCTACATCTTTCCTCTATCCGACTTTACCGTTTTTTCCCCAGGATATTTCAGAAATCCCCACAGGAGGCAGGAAATATGCGTTTAATAACTGCATGGCAGCTATCTACAGCAACGAGCTCTTCACAAAGCCATTCGGTTTCCCGAAATCTACAAATCGTATCAAAGTAACCAGTGAAATAGACGGGGTCCCCGTTGGTACGTAAAACACGGATTCACCGATTATTCATTTGACATAATGAATTCACTTTAGATTTTTGTACAAAACGATGAAAACTAGTCAGACAGAGCCTTTTAATTACATATAGGAGGTGACGTTTGAAACAAGTTGTGAAAACTGACAATAGATCAAGATCTCCATCTCTAACAGCTAGACTTGTAGACCAGTTTGTAATAGAGAAGTTAGAACCAGACGATTTGGAATCAATTCCAGTTTTCTCATATCATGTAAAGAAAGTCAACAACTAAAGTTCAAAGCTTTGCTAAGGCTTCTACTAGCTCAGCTTTATGCCACATGAAATGCGATAAAATAATTGAACAGCGTCCCATATTGAGAGCTATAAATAATTTTCTGCATTGCTGTGTACTGTGTATACGAGGGGTTCCTTTTACAATTCTTATTTTAACGTCCTTTTATCGACAATTGCGCCATGGGGAGGGGAGGCAGGTTATTCCAAATCTAAAAATAATCTACTTATACAAAATGGGTCTATTGTTGTTACTATCATAATATGCTTCTGGACACCATGGATCTACCTGTATCTATTACTACTATTTAATGTTTAATAGACTAATAATTTGGTACTCTTTTCTGATCAATAGCGAATATAGTATCTCTAATACTTTGTTTGTTCTTGTCTCAAACTAAGTTTCTCAGTCTTGATTTGTGTTTAATTATTGACTTTTACTTTTTTAGATAGGTCTGTTTATTTTCGGTCTCTTCTCTTGCTTGGCAGTGTAAGATTCCATCTACCGCGTCCCTTAGTTTATCTTTCTCTGTTCTACAGTCTCCCTCTCAATTTTGTATTCTTCTTTCTCTCTCTCCCTCTTCAGTCTCCTCAGTCATTAGCTCTGCTTCACTTTTGCTTATTTTCGTATCCTCGTTCATAATAAAAAAAAAATCTTATCTAAACCCAATAAAAAGTCAAATTAATTTTCGTTTCACTTTCATTTCAGATTGGGCTCTGGGCGCCATGTTGGACTTCCTGTCCATGACCTTCACAGGTGACTCGAGTCATTGTTCTTTGACCCCAAGAAGAAAAAGCCGAGAATAACTTCAACAAATTGGAACCACTCCTCAACCTTTTTGTTATCTTCTTTCTTGTAATCTTAAATAACCTCGCACATTAGCTTCTTTTAATATTTTTTTTTTTTATATCGACAGTAGTGACACTGTTGGGTTACACTGGGAACTTTTTATCCACTCTTTTGCAACCATGTTTGTTATGAAGTTTATGGTGACATGCGCACAAAGGAAAACTTTGGTGATACATAAACGTGATGATGGTGCTAGGTTTTAACGTCTTCGATACACATAACCACATATACACATGATTACATATAATTAATGCACTGTTGAGGGAACTTGTAATAAAATATCGGCTACGAATATTATATTTCTCTCGTTTGTTATGGAGGGTGATGATAAATGTAACACAATTCAATCTGTTAAAATTTTACAGGATCGTCTACATGATTGTAAAATAAGACCGTCAAAAAATCTCTCCAGGCAAACGACAGATGGGGCTGTCTAAAAAGTGCTGTTAACATTGGTTCAGGACATCAAACGTCATAATGACACAGTCCTGAATCAAAACAAAAATGCAGCTTTTAGATAGATTAAAATCTGAGTACAACTATAGGATTACATAAATTAAGACTTTTTATAAAAAAAAAAAAAGGAACCTCTAGTTGCACAGTTAGGAATCTAAAAAATGGTAATCCTTTTGGCATGGAATTTCATACACCGTATCGTTCTTTCACAACTATTAAAACCAGCCTGTGGCATATTAATATAAAAATCTAGTTTATACTATAAAATCTTACGCTTATAATTGTGTTTTAAACTAGGACACAGAATCTCTAGGATTTTTTTTGTATACGTACTAACCCTCGCGGTGAACGCCAATCTTTATCTTTCAATAAATTAGTTGATTTCTCGTTTTTCTTCCAAGCTTGTCGACAATCAAAATAATTATTAGTAACATAATGCAAAATACCTATGGCTTTTTGGGTTGAGCGTAGACCCCACAAAGTAATTGGCGACATTTTAGCTTTTGTTTACAAAAACTAACACTAAGGCAAAAGAGGGAAAGAGAAGATAGAATAAAGATAGATAGATATGGAGAGAGAGAGAGAGAGAGAGAGAGAGAGAGAGAGAGAGAGAGAGAGAGAGAGAGAGAGAGAGAGAGAGAGATTGAGGGAGTGAGGGAAAGCAGACATTCAGGGAGATGCAGAAAGAGAAAATAAATCAGACAGATGTACTAAATCTGGAGCAGGTTAAGTAGGAGACAAGTCTGGTTCACTAGATTGCGTGCAAACTTTATACTACGACATTTAAATAATGATAACCTTGATGAAGTATTTTTGTGCAAACATTTTATCATTCTTCAAAATTGCACATTAGTTACTGCCCTTGTGATAGTAGAGTATGTTAAAGATAAACTTGTTCAAACAATGTTTAAAATATGGCACGCAATATAACTTAGGTAATTGTATAAAATTTATCTTTTACCATTCTTCTCACTTTTCCTCAATCTTTATGTCCCGTTATAAACTCTTTGGCTGTCTATTTAATTCCAGTTTGCACCTTAAGTAATTCATTTATATCATTTTGTGAGCGTAAAAGTGTTACTGTTAAAACACAGACTGTGACAGAGGAAAATTTGAGGAGCTTAAAGACGATTCCATAGAAAATTATTTGCCATCCAATCACGGCACCAGTCGTCAACTTCAGGGCTCGCTTGTCTTCACACATGCTCTCTCTCTCACGGTTTCACCTCAGATCTGCGTGCTGGAGGTCACCCTGAGATCCCGACTGGACTCAACAGCTGGAGGGCTTAATGATATGGTGGAGGTATAAAAATGTCTGAAAACACATTTTGCAACCTGCAACGTGTACAAAAAATTTCGAGACTTAAGTTGCAAAACACTCCAGGGTTACTAGTCATTTAGAGCTTTTATTTTTTGTAATGAACCTCATTAGTTTGAAATGTTTACCCGAGACTTGATATGGGAGATAGACCATGATAGTTGTGTTTTTTTTGCTTGTTTTTTGAATTGAGAAACGTATTTAATCCCATGATCGACTTAACTCACCAGCATATCTTTGACCATCACCTGCGTTTTGAAAAGTTGTACTTATGAGACAACACCAGCTTTATTTAAAACATAGCATTTCGCACCAGCTTTGGTCTAAAAAAGTGGATCTTCTCAGCTTTGAAGAGCAGTGATTCTCCGTGAGTTCATAATATGATCTACCGTACTGTACAATGTGCGGCTCGGCATTTTACTAATACATAATCTACAAGATACTTACAATGTACGGCTCGGCATTTTACTAATACATAATCTACAAGATACTTACAAGGTGCTTTGACTGGGATACGCATTAACATAAATATTTAGAGTTACTGCGTGCTCTGGTGATAGAAAACAAAAAGTTAAAATTGTTGATTTAATTAAACATTAAGAAAGTTATAGCTCAGTAAATAACTAAGTGATTTCACAGGTCATAGGAAAATATCTAAACCCTAATATGTCATCTGAAATTTATACTTCAGGTGCGCACTCTGGCAGCAAATGGTTTGTTACCCCGAAATTTCAGTTCGAGGAAACTAAATTATGAGCTCACAACCACAAACGAAGTGTCAGTGAAATGCATCCTATTACATAAAAGTGATTTGCAACCCACGAAATTCCAGTTTGAGCAAACTAAATTTTGAGCTTACTATCACATACGAAGAGTCTTCTTTAAAGTTGAGAAAAATATTTTGAACAGATACTAAAAACTAGAGACGATACGTACTACGTTTTGACTCCTATAGAGGGAGAAGATTTACCTAACCAAAAATGAAACAAATGACAGAAACCTGCAGACTGGGCTGAAAAAAATAAGAGCGTCTTTGATTTACAAAATATATAATTTGTTCTAGTAACATTTTGTGAAGTTCTATCACGAGAGAGCAAGGATAAACATAGTAAATAATTAAGTTGTATTTTACTCCTGCCTGTCAGCTTTCATTCATAAATGACTTAACTATAATTTATTAATCTAGAAATCTTGTGATCTTCACATCTCACAAATTGTCTTTCTCTAAACAATGAGAAACAAACAAACCAACAAACAAAAAACTGACGTACAAATGCACAAAATCTTATATTACATTTGCATATAAAGGCGTATATATATATATATATATATATATATATATATATATATATATATATATATATATATATATATATATATATATATATATGTGTGTGTGTGTGTGTGTATAATTATAACATTAAGTTAATTGAAATTGTATTTAAACGTGCCAACTGCTTTTTGTTTGTTTCTGTGTTGTTGCTGTTTTCTTTTTTTTTCTTTTGAGGCGTTAAAATCTAATGAATTGGCATAATCTTTTTTTTTTTTTAATTAGAATTGCCTTTAGAGATAGCAATGTATTTGACGCTTAAATGGGAAATATACGAGGGGAGTTCAATAAGTCTTTACCCTAACTATGAAGGAATTAAGCTAGAGAGCTGAAACTTACATCACATTTTGTTACTTCTCCACATAGTCACCCTGCATATCGACACATTTCTGCCACCTTTCTTTGACCTTCAAAAGTCCTTGAGCGCAATATGACTTCGGATGGGACTCAAACCATTCTTCTCCTGCAGATATGACATCTTCATTGCTATGGAAACGCTGTCCCTTCAGATGTTTTTTCAGACTTGGGAAAAGGAAAAAGTCAGATGGTGCTAGATCTGGTGAATACGGCGGATGAAGGAGAATTTTGAACCCACACTGCATCGATGTGTGAACTGCCATCATTGATCTGTGCGCTGGAGCATTGTCATGAAGCAAAAGAATTCGTTTTTGCAGCTTCCCACGGCTTTTCTTGGCCAAAGTTGATCGCAATTTTGCCAACAAAGCTGAATAATAGTTTCCAGTGATTGTATGGCCCTGTTCTAAATAGTCTGTCATGATAATGCCATCTCCGTCCCAGAAGCAGGACAGCATAACCTTTCCCATCCAAGAAAAACCGTGGGAAGCTGCAAAAAGGAATTCTTTTGCTTCATGACAATACTCCAGCGCACAGATCAATGATGGCAGTTCACACATCGATGCAGTGTGGGTTCAAAATTCTCCTTCATCCGCCATATTCACCAGATCTAGCACCATCTGACTTTTTCCTTTTCCCAAGTCTGAAAAAACATCTGAAGGGACAGCGTTTCCATAGCAATGAAGATGTCATATCTGCAGGAGAAGAATGGTTTGAGTCTCATCCGAAGTCATATTGCGCTCAAGGACTTTTGAAGGTCAAAGAAAGGTCTTTTTTTTTTCAATTTCAAGTCACACTTTTCAGAATATACTTAAGCTAGAACTATAATTTCAAAAAATACGTATAGTAATTTTACATCTATCAAATACTTTAAAACAATGTCGAAATTCAGTTTTGCGCATGGTTCAACAATCTCTTGTGGGTAAATCTGAACTACTCAGTGTTTTAATCGATATAATCAGCACAGATCAGAATACCTCAAAGTTGAAATCATTCATCGATTGAAGCGCCAACATGCAATCATCCATCAAATAATTTAAATGCAATAATTTATCGGATATATCGAACAAGCAATGAACTATAGAAAATACTCAGAAAAAGAATCATCTATCGAGTAATATGAAAACAAGTAATGGTCTACATCGATTAGGTGGATTATTCCATCATCCATTGTGTATTGAAACTTTTCAGAAATATGACAAGCGCCATCTACATTGCACTTGTGGCTCTGTGTGTGGCTGCACCCGTGATCGATTCCTCCCCTCTCACAGATGTGGATACAGAACACTATGGTGTTCTTTTAGACGCAGGCAGCTCGTCTACGAAGCTTAAAATCTACAAGTAAGACACGTGAACATTCCTTCAATCAATTACACGTTGTAGCCGCAGAGAAATATTTTTTTTCCTCGTTAATAATAAAAAAAACAACAACAAAAAACAGCAACAAAAAACTATGATATATTTTGGGAAATATACTACTACTACTACTACTACTACTACTACTACTACTACTACTACTACTACTACTACTACTACTACTACTACTACTACTACTACTACTACTACTACTACTACTACCACTACCACTACTTCTACTACTACTTCTACTACTACTTCTACTAATACTACTACTACCACTACCACTACCACTACTACTACTACTACTACTACTACTACTACTACTACTACTACTACTACTACTACTACTACTACTACTACTAATACTACTGCTGCTACTACTGCTACTACTACTAAAATATAGAGATAGAGGAGGCAAACCACTGGGTTAATATAAGTAAGAATTATAAGAGCTAGAAGTGCTCAGCAGTGGTTAGGGTAAGGCTTTTAAGTGAAAATGACCGAAATTGATTGAATTGGTGGGATTAGAACCATCGATTTATAGATGCTTCGGCACCCATCGCCTTGCCACTTAAAGGGAACATAGTTTATACCAATACGCCACTACGCTCCCTAAAAAGAGAGTTTCATGGCGAAGATATTTACTAAGCCTCCCTGAGTGACTTGCAATCTTGATTGGGAAAGCCCAAATCGCACCAAAGACAACCATTGAATCCGGAAGCACCACACTTGCCATTGAACGCACAAACATCTAGGACGAACGATAACAATATGTATGCTTTAAATATTTAGTAAATTCAAATTTAGATCTAGAGGAGGCAAACCACTGGGTTATTATAAGTAAGAATTGTAAGAGCTAATTAGGTGGTGCTCAGCTGTCGTAAATGTTTGTGCGTTAAATGGCAAGTGTGATG
>JAWDGP010004467.1:120000-154718 GCA_033675545.1 Elysia crispata
GAAGAAGAAGAAGAAGAAGAAGAAGAAGAAGAAGAAGAAGAAGAAGAAGAAGAAGAAGAAGAAGAAGAAGAAGAAGAAGAAGAAGAAGAAGAAGAAGAAGAAGAAGAAGAAGAAGAAGAAGAAGAAGAAGAAGAAGAAGAAGAAGAAGAAGAAGAAGAAGAAGAAGAAGAAGAAGAAGAAGAAGAAGAAGAAGAAGAAGAAGAAGAAGAAGAAGAAGAAGAAGAAGAAGAAGAAGAAGAAGAAGAAGAAGAAGAAGAAGAAGAAGAAGAAGAAGAAGAAGAAGAAGAAGAAGAAGAAGAAGATTGAAGGTGTTTGTGTTTATAAGATTATAAAAAAAGATATAAGGATACAAATTTAGACAGAGAAAAAGTAAGAAGGAAGGAAAAAGGTATATGGAAAGATGGAGAAAGATACATAAAGCTAAGTTGACTTGAATGCTAATTGAAAACATCCGTGTAAGTAAAATATAAATATTTTTCACTTAATGTTATAAGTTACTCTAACACTTCTAAATTTTCCCGATCCAAGAAAATTTTCTCTTAAATGCTCAACCTAAGGATGATCAAATATGACTAAATGTGTCTACATCTGCATGCCATGAGCTCAATTATAGCCCTTTGTTCGTTCCTATTGAACATTATTTTTTAAAGAATCAGTAATAAAATAGAACTTTTATTGCAGGAGATTCTAAACCCTACACAGCCTGTGGAAATTCCACAACCCTCTTGCAAGGAACGGGAAACGCCAGTGAATGTCAGAAACTGCTGGACGGTTTTGTAGCCACCGCTCCACCACAGAAATGTTACCTGGAACCTTGTGCTATAGGTGGGTTCTTCAGAAAGAGGTTTAGCAAAGAACATTAGGAGGTTCAAGGAAGTATAGAGAGGTATATTGATTATGGACTTATCAAAATATGCAAAATCACTAAAACGTCTATATTAGCAGTTTATATTCTACAAACTTATCTTTCCGAAGGGTTTGTATTCCAGATTATATTCTACAAACATATCTTTCCGAAGTATCTGCATTCCAATTTATATCCTAGAAACGTATCTTTCGAAGTGTCTGTATTCCATTTTATATCCTAGAAACTTATCTTTCGAAATGTCTCTATTCCAGGATATATCGTACAAACTTATCTTATGCATTCCAGTTTATATCCTACAAACTTATCTTTCGAAGTGTCTGTTTTCTAGTTTATATCCTACAAAGTTATCTTTCCGAAGAGTCTTCATTCTACTTAATATTCTACAAACTTATCTCTTCGAAGGTTCTGTATTCCAACCCAGTGTTGAAGGCATTGATTTTTACACCATATCCGCCTTCGTGTTTGGGCTGAAGGCCGTAGACGCTGTGACAGCTGACAAGTCTCTGGACCTCAACAGTTTGTGGAGCAAAGCTCAAGAGTTTTGCCTGAAGGTGAGCAGTTTGATTCCTGATGACGATAATAGTAAAATGTTGGGGGTTTCATTAGCTCTGGGCTTTTTTTTATTTTTGTCTCCTCTTTAATATTCTGTAAGACGGCAATTAACTTAAAATTCTTAAGGTTTAACAAACTTTGAATACCCTTTTATTTCGTTTTCCTTATTTCTTATAAGCCATGGTTATTAACCTGACAATTGGTTATAACATTAATCCTGATATTAAATTTCTCTTAAAATCAGAGAAAATGCTTGAAAGAATTACCGTAACGTAAACATGACCTGAAATAATTTATAGATTTAAGTCACACAACGTTCGGCAGTATGTGACATGGAATTGGTGATTATACTTCGTGCTCTTCACATCTTTCCGCTTTACGATTTTACCGTTTTTTCCCAGGATATTTCAGAAATCCCGGCAGGAGGCAGGAAATATGCGTCTATTAACTGCATGGCAGCTATCTACAGCAACGAGCTCTTCACAAAGCCATTTGGTTTCCCGAAATCTACAAATCGTATCAAAGTAACAAGTGAAATAGACGGGGTCCCCGTTGGTATGTAAAACACGTATTCGATGATTATTAATTATTTCATAAAACGCATCAAATTTTAGAGGTTTGTACAAAACCATAAAGATAAACCAGTAGGTAGATTTTTATGATAAAAAGGTCGTCACTCTTAACAGTTACAGAAACTGATGACTCATCAAACTTTAATCAACTATGAAATTTTTAGTTTGTATGTATGAGGAACGTCGGAGCCAACAATGAACATAATAAACTTACTCACCTTGCTAAGGCTTCTTTTAGCCGCAAGAAATCATTCCTTTTTACATCAGATTTATAAAAATGATGCAATGACGTTCTATATCCAAGGCCTCTATTGATATGTATCAATCTGTTTTATCTCTTGATTTTTTACTTATTATTTTCAAATCTAATAGACTATTGTAATGCTGCAGATAGCTGATTTCACACACTATTTCTATATTCATTGCTCGTTAGACTAATGATTTTTATCTAGGGAAAATTTTATTTTTTAAATGCTGGTTAATTTCAGAATGGGCCCTGGGCGCCATGTTGGACTTCCTTTCTTTCACCTTTACAGGGGACTCTAGCCTATGCTCTTTGAGGCGAAGGTAAAAGGTCAAGGATATCCTCACCAAAGGGAAGCCGCTCTCAATATTTTTTGTTTAAAACTTTTCATTATTTGCGTGAATTTGTCCTCCCTGAGAATTAAAAAAAATAAATTTGATATGTCACGTTTAATTGAGTGTTTTGTTATACTGGGATCTTCATCCGCTATAACATTTTGCGGATAGATTCTATAAAATACGGATCTATAAGAAGTGGGTTGATTAGAAATCATGGAACGAGTCGAGGTTGTGACTTGAATATTTGTGAAATCCTAGTACTTAGGCTTTTGCATTCTCGCATCTCGTTTATGGCTCATACTGTTTAGGACTAAGCCGGCTTGGGTATACAAATTCACCTCGAGCGAGACAGTGTCTTAGATAAAGGCACATACTGTTTAGGACTAAGCCGGCTTGGGAGACAGCGAGACAGTGTCTTAGATCTGAGACCACGTTCAGCGCCCAGCGAGGTTCCTTAAACACAGGCCAAGTCACCGAAGTGAACAATTTTTGCATATTACAGTGATCTATTTCTCTTAACTTTTGGGCATATCTAGGACAGAATAATCTCAGAACGCACTTATAGTCAGCCTACAGGCCTACGTTACAAAAATATCTAACTGTCCTAACTCTGCTAAAATAGTCAAATGATATGGCTCACTCTTACACTTACTGCAAAAGTTTGTTCACTCCGGTGACTTTGCCAGTATTTTAGAAAATCTCCGCGTCCAGGGATTTCTCTGAACGATATCTACGGTAGCTCCGGGTCTGAAGTTCTGCACACACATCTGACGTAACTACTTTGTCACGTCAAACAGCGACAGCAGGTTTCGTTCTCTCAGGGACTGACATGAAGATCTATTAACTTTTCGTCTTGGAAACAGTAACCGTGCCATTTTTTTCCATATCAGATTAGAAATTGCGTCACATATGTTATGACGTCAATGTACAAGATTCAGAACGCCGTCCTTTTCCTTCCTCAAACATCGTGACCTGGTATCTGTCTTTAAATGACTCAGATACAGAAGAAAAATTCTTTGCCGATAAGGAAACATATTCTTAAGAAGGCCAAACAAGTCTGTAGAACAAGTCCAATCGGCCTGAGCCATAAGCTCCATAACTATATAAACCCATCTGTACAAGTTGGGCCAAATATCAACATAATTAATGTTTCCGATATGAAACTTCTAGCGCAGTATATTAAGTGCTAAATAAGTGGAATGTTCAGAGAATGCTGACCTAGATGCCTTTTGACCTCTCTGAGTGTCGCTCCTAGCTCAGTCAAACTTTTAAATCTCTCTCGCTGCTTACAGTAATTATAGTGACACATAAGTTGAACTAGGTGTGACCATATTTGTCTGCTTTTCTGCTGTTGGTTTCTTTATTGCGTAATAAACTGCTCTAGTGTTATGATTGTGTAGAATGTTATTACTCCATGAAGGTTTCATACTTTTTTTTTAATTGATCTTGAGTTAATAACTGCATTGTCGAAGTTGGATTCCAGGTATCGATATATTTCATAATTACAAAATTCATTTTTGCCGATCAAGACAGTCATAATGTTTAAACGAGGACAATTTAACTCCTTGTTTTAAGAAGTTCATCGAGATTAAACATGAATTATATTGTTTAAGCACTTTTAACGGCTTATTAACGACCT
This sequence comes from Elysia crispata, assembly GCA_033675545.1. Classification (NCBI taxonomy): domain Eukaryota; kingdom Metazoa; phylum Mollusca; class Gastropoda; family Plakobranchidae; genus Elysia; species Elysia crispata. Next base: position 124,214 of record JAWDGP010004467.1, read on the forward strand.
ACAGTTTCCTATTATATCGTTCTTGCTTTTGTATAATGTGACGTAATAATGATAAATTGAGAGAGGAAGATAAAAAGAGAATTATATTTAGGGAGAAAGACAATATGGGATGTGGGTGAAATAGTACAAAGAATCTGCGAAAAATCTTGTCTCGCATGATAGTGTAGCGGAAAATGGAATCCAAAGAAGGAAAAAAAAAGAATCTGAATCGAGAGGAAAAAGCAATAAATCCAACTGAATTTGAAATTTTGACAGATTAACATGAAACCGTGCGTGCAAAGTTAGGAAATGTGAAATTGAACGAGGGATTGAGAGGGATAAAGAGACAAAGAGAGTTAGAGATAGAAGGTATATACACAGAGAATAGGATAGAATAGAGAGATTGTGTGAGAAAATGAGGAATACAGAAAGAGAAAGGAACTCCTAAATTAACAAGTTGAAGGAACACATTTGTTAAGCAATGGAGATGGAGAAACTAGAGAAGGAAAGGGAGTAGAAGAAGAAGAAGAAGAAGAAGAAGAAGAAGAAGAAGAAGAAGAAGAAGAAGAAGAAGAAGAAGAAGAAGAAGAAGAAGAAGAAGAAGAAGAAGAAGAAGAAGAAGAAGAAGAAGAAGAAGAAGAAGAAGAAGAAGAAGAAGAGAGAGAGAGAGAGAGAGAGAGAGAGGGGGAGAGAGAGAGAGAGAAGTGAGAGACAGATAGAGAGAGACAAACAGACAGATAGAAAGACATTCAGTGAGAAAAGCACATAATGAAAAAGAAATAAATAAGAGAGAAATTAAGCTTGAGAAAAGAGTAACACTAAGATAACCAGAGAGAGAGAGAAAAAGGAAAGAGAAGGAGAAAGGGGGAGAGAAAGAGAGAGAAGAAATAGTCAGAAAGAAAAAGAGAGAAATAAAGTGAAAAAGATATTACAAAGGTACAGTCAGAAGGGCAGATAATTGTGAAATAATCATGTAACTAATACCACAGGGCAACGGTCCAGCACCAAGAGCAAGAAGTGTTCTACAAGTAACCGAAAAGTGCACAGTAATTGGAGACATGTTTCTGTGACCCCAGAGTCGTGCAGTGTGGCTAATTGTGGCGGACGCTGCGATTTAGCCACAGATTTGTGAAGCCTGGAATAACTATGGGCGTAATATTAGCCATTGTTTAGGAATTCTTCTCTCTCTCTCTCTCTCTCTCTCTCTCTCTCTCTCTCTCTCTCTCTCTCTCTCTCTCTCTCTCTCTCTCTCTCTCTCTCTCTCTCTCTCTCTCTCTCTCTCTCCCTCTCTCTCTCTCGCTCCCTCCCTCTCTCTCTCACTTTCTCTCTCTCTCTCTGGTTATCTTAGTGTTACTCTTTTCTCAAGCTTAATTTCTCTCTTATTTCTTTCTCTCTCTCTCTCTCTCTCTCTATATATATATATATATATATATATATATATATATATATATAAAGATTTCTCACTCGCTCTTTCTCTTTCTTTTCTTTTCGTCACTCTATCTCCAATCATATTCTGTTTGTCTTCCCTTCTCCCGGTCCCCTGTTCTACTGGTTACTGCTTCCTCTCCAGAAACGTCACCCCTCGCTTAATGTCAGCTTTATCATACTTTTATTTTGCAAAGATCTCTCTCTCTCTCTCTCTCTCTCTCTCTCTCTCTCTCTCTCTCCCCCTCTCTCTCTCTCTCTCTCTCTCTCTCTCTCTCTCTCTCTCTATCTCTCTCTCTCTCTCTCTCTCTCTCTCTCTCTCTCTCTCTCTCTCTCTCTCTCTCTCTCTCTCTCTCTCTCTCTCTCTCTCTCTCTCCCTCTCTCTCTCTCTCTCTCTCTCTCTCTCTCTCTCTCTCTCTCTCTCTCTCTCTCTCTCCCCCTCTCTCTCTCTCTTTCTCTCTCTCCCTCTCTCTATCCATCTCTTTCCCTCCGTTGATATCTCTGTGTCTCAGTTGAAGGCGAGCTCTCTAGCGGTGTCCAGTTACACTGGCGTGAGAGCAACCACTTGATCGTGACAACTTTATTAACGACGAGATGCACATTTCTTTTCACGCTCTTTCCTAGACCGGCTCAGACTAGACCGTGTAAACAACATCTTGATGTGGTTTTTAACCCTATGTGGGTGATAAAAATGCGGGGCCATAAATGATTACATAATTTACCGACATAACTTTCCCATCTTATTTAGGTAAGTACATTGTTTTATGACCAACGCATGTAACCTATCAAGCGCGATATTTTACTATAAAATTTTTCATCTATTCATAGCAAGTGCATGAATGGATAAAGTAAAGAAAGTCACACCTCTTAAAAAATGCGTTTCCTCTTCTTTTAGAATTCCATGTTATATACTGCTTGGTTTATTATTTTTATTCACGTATAAAATGCCTAAACTTTGTCCAATCTGATGATTATTATGTTAAGATGGCTTGATATAATGGCTTCACCGTACTGCTACTCACTTTACCGTAGAGCAGCTGCTGTGGCTGTTGTTATGGTCCTGGCATATTAAAGGTTCGTCCTTCAACTGATCGACACCTCGATTCAACAAAGGAATTGAAAAAAAAAATGCAACGGTCATTAAATTAAATTATTTTCCATAGGTTATTAAACCTGTTTATCTAGATGTTGATTAAAATGATACAATAATCATAATTCTCAGCAAACAAACAAAAAAAAAACAACATGCCGCTCAATGGCAGTATACTGCTAGTGACAAAGAAGTCTAAACTATATCTCATTCCTTTTTTGTTTTTTTCAGTTGAAACTTTGAGGCCTCCCAAATTACTGACAAACTGCATGGATGGAATTCTTTGGTTTATTATCGAACCCTTTCCGTAAATCTTGATTTGTTAGCTCATCAAGCTTTCCTGCTTTCACAATAAATAATTGACGAATTGACAAGAATCGCCTGTTTCGATTACCACTGCTATATCTGATTTTTTTTTTATTTTTGAACCATCTCAAAGCTGAGGATAACTGTTAAGCTCTTATAGAAATCGTTCCTCTCGTTTGATCATGGATGTGAAAAAAGCACATCCGAAACAAAGAGATCTTTGCACATCACATTGCCTACACGCAGCTTTTATCTTTTGAAAACCATCAGGAGACGGAGGAATCGAAATATCGGTAACTTTTCCAACCAAACAGTTTTGTCTCAATAAAGCCTCGTGCTGACTCTTGAAGACATTTATCTATCATGGTATCAACATCGCTTTTGGAATATCACTCTTTTGAGATATCCCCCTTTTATCATAGCCCAGTTCTAGCATAGCCCCTTTCTGGCATAGGCCCTTTTGGCATAGCCCCCTTTTGGCATAGCCACTTTTTAGCATTGACCCCTTTTTGGCATAGACACCTTCTGGCATAGGCACCTTCAGGCATAGGTCCCTTATAATATAGCCCAGATCTGGCATAGCCACCCTATGGAAAACACTCTTCTGGCATAGCCCCCTTCTGGCATAGCCCAGTTCTGGAACAGCCCGCTTCTGGTATAACCACCTTCTGGCATCTTCTGACAATGCATCATTTTGGCATAGCAACCTTCTGGCATGGACCCCTTTTGGTATAGCCCAGTCCTTGCAAAGACCCCTTTTAGCATAGCCCCCTTTTGGCATAGCTAACTTCTGGCATAGACCCTCTTCGGCATAGCCCAGTCCTTGCAAAGACCCCTTTTGGCATAGCCCCCTTTTAGCATAGCAAACTTCTGGCATAGAGACCTTCTGGCATAAACTCCTTTGGGCATAGCCCAGTTCTGGCGTAGCCCAGTTCTGGCATAGCGCCTTTTGGCATCGCCCCCTTTTCGCAGAGCCACCTTTTGGCATAAACCCCTTTTTTTTGGAAAGCCACCTTCTGGCATTGGCACCTTCTGATATGGACCTCTTTTGGTATAATCCCTTTTGGCATAGCCCAGCTCTGGCACACACCCCTTTTGACATAGTCCCTTTTTGGCATAGACACCTTTTGGCATAGACCTTGGCATAGGCACCTTCTGGCATAGACCCTTTTTGGCTTAGACCCTTTTTGGCATGACCATCTTCTGGCATAGACTCCTTTTGGCGTAGAACCCTTTTAGCACGGCCACCTTTTGGCATAACCCCCTTTGGCATAGCCCTCTTTTGGCATAGCTACTTTCTGGCAAAGCATCCTTTTGAAAGAAGCCTCTTCAACATGATTCCATTGATGGCAGTAAGGTGATGAATAAGTTAATGAAACTGAAGAGTTAATGTTGTTTATATTCAAGTAAAAACTCTGCTCCTTTCTATACGTCTCTTAGTAGCGGTTAAATAGCAATTAGAGATTTAATCTTGTGGGTTTTTTTTTTTTTTTGCTCACATAGTTCTTCTTTGTTGACTGCAATCGGAAACTGCGCAATTTCCTTCAAAACTTTTCTCGCTGGCACTTCCGTTAGGGATTTATTTCCCTTTTTACCTCACACATGTCAACGAAATTTTAAGACCTAACTACAATTTCATTCAGCAACAGGTATATTGTAACGAATCGCAATGAATTTCTCAGTGCAGTTTATTAAAACAATCCATGTTTTTATAACAAGAAAAAAAAATGTTGACCATTTTTCATACTAATATTGACTGTTTTTAGTAGGCTATCTCCAGTACATTGAGTCCTAAGTACGTTGAGTGGTTAAATTTGGAGAAAATGGCGTAGAAAGAAAGAAGAGTTGCCTTTTATTATATTATAGATCTTATTATAAAACTGTATGGGGGAATAGCATTGCTTCAAATCGTTTTTCAAACTCATTTACCCATTATGTCTCTGATGTGGATTTCCAACTGGATGGTGATTCAAGGAAGTGATGAACCGACAGCTCGCTTCGATATAACATTAAGGTTTTGTTTCTCATACAAATTATCGAAAGTTGCTTAGAACATGACGTAATAAGAAATGTTTGAAAACACTCAGGAGTAGATTTTTCACAATTCTAGCCCAAGACTCTCTCTCTCTCTCTCTCTCTCTCTCTCTCTCTCTCTCTCTCTCTCTCTCTCTCTCTCTCTCTCTCTTTCTCTGTCTTGCTCACTTTCTCTCTCTCTCTTTCTTTCTCCTCCTCCTCTCTCTCTATCTCTTTTTATCTATTTCTCCTCTCTGTATCTCTCTTTCTATCTCTATTATTTTTTCTGTCTCTCTCTTTCTCTCGCTTTCTCTAGCCCTCTCTATTTCTCTCTCTCTCGCTTTATTACTCTCTCTTTCTCTCTCTTTCTCTTCTCTGTCTCTCTCTCTGTCTCTTTCTATATCTATTTCTCTCCTCTGTCTACCCCTCTTTCTCTCTCTTTCTCTCCTCTGTCTCTTTCTTTCTAATCTTTCTATCTGTATTTGCCTCCTCTGTCTCTCTCCCTTTCTCTCTCTTTCTCTAGCTCTCTCTCTCTCTGTCTCTCTCTCTCTCGTTCTCTCTCTCTTTATTACCCTCTTTCTCTTTCTCTTTCTGTCTGTCTGTCTCTCTCTCTCCCTCTCTCTCTCTCTCTCTCTCTCTCTCTTTCTCCCCTCTGTCTGTCTCTGTCTATGTCTCTTTCTCTCTCTTTTTTATTTCTCTCTCTCCCTCTCTCTCTCTCTCTTTCTATCTCTATTTCACCTCTGTCTCTCTCTCTTTCTACCTCTCTTTATTACTCTCTCCTTCTCTATCTCTTTCTTTCTCTATCTTTCTATGTCTATTTCTCTCCTCTCCCTCTTTCCTTCTTTCTCTCTGTCTCTGTCTCTCTCTCTTTCTCTCCTTTGTGTCTCTCTCTTTCTAACTTTATTCCTTTCTTTATCTCTTTCTCTCTCTCTCTCTCTCTCTCTCTCTCTCTCTCTCTCTCTCTCTCTCTCTCTCTCTCTCTCTTTCTCTCTCTCGCTCTCTCCAGCATCAGGAATGTTTACACATGGTGCTTATTGACACTAAATTACTCAAATAGAGGCCTCTTATGCGTCTAAGGTTGAGATTTGTAAATGAATTTATGTATCTGTCTTTTCTGGACTTGTTGAAGTTATTAAATTTGTTCCATAAGTATTAGCCTTTTTCCTCATTCGACTAAATAAAGAAAATGAACACAGCTGTGCAGACACTAGAAAACATTGAATAAGTACAATTTGAAACGGTCATTGATTTTTGTCAAAACGGATAGAAATATCTCTTCTTTTAAAAAGTTTTATAAACTGTACAAATGCTTCTTGTTTCATCGTATCGCAAAAAAATTTTTAACTGATTCAAAATCCAATTAGCACAATCACTTCACTGCATACCTTCTCTCCATTTTACTCACGTATTTGATGAAAACTTCCTAAATATTCTGTAAAAAAAATTAATCATTGAAAATATCCTATTTTGTGAAAAAAATAAAACATTTTAATGCGAGTTCGAGCTGATATACGAGACATAAACATATTAGCATGTCTTATTAATAGTCTAATGTTACAGAATACAGGATAATTACATCATTAAGTTTTTTTTTGCTTCTCAATCAACTTATTGGCGGCTGGATGGACAGAGAACGACGTAATCAAAAATATTTGAAAATAATCATTTTCAGATTTCATCATATCGATTTTATTACCATTTAATCTTAGCGGCGGATGTGGCGTCTCTTTATCTTTATTTCTTTATCTCGTTCTTTCTCTCTCTCTCTCACTCTTTCTGTCTTCTTCTTTTTTATCTATCTTTACCTCTCCCTCTATATCTTTCTTTCTCTCTCACTCTTTTTGACTCTCTCTTTTTTTATCCACCTTTCTCTCTCTCTTTTATCTATCTTTCTCTCTTTTTTTTCTCTCTCTCTTTCTCTTAATCTTTCTCTCTCATTTTCAAGTGATTAAAACCTAATGTTACAGAATACAGCCGCTAATATACTAAGTTTTTTGTTTCTCAATCAAATTATTGGCAGCTGGACAGAGAACGGCGTAATCAAAACTATTTGAAAATACACAGATTTCATCCTGTCGGTTTTTTTTTTTTTAGCAATTTAAGCCCAAGTCTGCCATCTGAGCGCCAGATGTGTGCGTTTCTCTCTTTTTCTTTTCTTTTTTTTTTTTTTTCTTTCTCTGTTTTCATCTCTTTCTGTTCGTCTGTCTGTCTGTCTGTCTGTCTGTCTGTCTGTCTGTCTGTCTCTCTCTCTCTCTCTCTCTCTCTCTCTCTCTCTCTCTCTCTCTCTCACTGTCTCTTTCTCTCTCTCTATCTACCTCTTTCACTCTCTCTTTCTCTCCCTCTTTCTCTCTCTGTCTCTCTCACTGTCTCTCTCACTGTCTCTTTCTCTCCCTCTTTCTCTCTCTGTCTCTCTCACTGTCTCTCTCACTGTCTCTTTCTCTCCCTCTCTCTCTCTCTCTCTGTCTCTCTCACTGTCTCTTTCTCTCTCTCTCTCTATCTACCTCTTTCACTCTCTCTTTCTCTCCCTCTGTCTCTCTTATTTTAAATTGATTAAAACTCAATTGGCACGGACAGAAATTTCTTTGTTTACCTCCAACCCATTATACTCACTAATATGAAATATTTCTATAATAATTCTATGAAATTAAGGAGCACAAGTATTTACTCTTAAAAGCACTGAAAATATTCTCTTTTGTGCTATAAAGAAATCATAACAATGCCAGAATGAGACGGAATGCGAGACATAAACCTATTGGCAAGCTACACTTGTACGTAAATGGTACAGAAAACTGCATGCTACAAACATTACTTGATAATTCTATTCTCTGCTTTATAAAATTTCGTTTTAATGAAACAATACAAGCTGGCCCTACAGGTCAAAGCATTCGCAAGTAGGTTTCACACAGTATAGAAATTGTTTTTCAAGGTGGATTTAAGAAATAGCTTTCTGACACACTTCACAGCAAAGTGGATTTAGGAAAAAGCATTGTGAGACAGGCTGTTTCTGTCATACAATAAATTTATTTTCCTGAAATTCTTCTTTTGTGCTAGATAGAGATTACATTAACAGACGGAAAGATAAACAAACCGTACTGAAGGAGTGGTTCTAACCTCGACAGGTCTAATTATCTTGCCCGGGACCTGGGCGGCGGACAGTAACGCAGTAAGCCTGTCAACGACTGGAGCAGACGACAGTAACGCAGTAAGCCTGTCAACGACTGGAGAAGACGACAGTAACGCAGTAAGCCTGTCAACGACTGGAGCAGACGGCAGTAACGCAGTAAGCCTGTCAACGACTGGAGCAGACGACAGTAACGCAGTAAGCCTGTCAACGACTGGAGCAGACGACAGTAACGCAGTAAGCCTGTCAACGACTGGAGAAGACGACAGTAACGCAGTAAGCCTGTCAACGACTGGAGCAGACGACGCAGTAAGCCTGTCAACGACTGGAGCAGACGACAGGCAGTGCAGATACTTGCCAGGAAAACGTGAGTAGTGTCGGGAGCTGTTTGCGAGGACATTCCTAACTTGAGGGTTGGAGGTCAGACGTCATAAGTCTTCCAAGCTAACTTCTGAAGAGGAGGGGGTGGTGGGGATGCTCAAGGAAATAAATTATAATATTATGATTGTTAGTGTGTGTCAAAAATAGGAAAGAGGGAAAGAGAAAGGTTCGTTTCATCTATGTTTTTTAAGCTTGCTCTAAGTTCAAAAATATTTTGTTGTTTTATGCTCACTTCTTAAGCTTGAAATCTACGCTATTTCAAAATGTATGCAGCTTTTGATATGCTTTTTTTTTAATTTCCATTTTACTTCAATTATATATCACAGCTTTAATATAAATTATTTCATATTTCATGAATACACCGGCATTAAATTTTCCATTTTTTTTCTAATTAACTCCGTGAACCAATAGAAACTAACAAAAGTAGTTTTTATCTTCGCCTTTAAATATCTTAATCTTTTCTCCTTTAATTTCAGTAAACCATCCCTCTCATATCCTCTCTCTCTCTCTCTCTCTCTCTCTCTCTCTCTCTCTCTCTCTCTCTCTCTCTCTCTCTCTCTCTCTCTCTCTCTCTCTCTCTCACTCTGCGATTAAAACTTATTAAACACAAACTAAAGCCAGTCGAATATCATTGTAAAGTTTGTGAAAATTGCCATCCACTGTTCATTTTTTAATAAACATCCTCTGTCTGCATCACTGCAGAATGATAGTGAGAGCAGCCTGTATTGCTGTCCTGGTCCTGTGTGTGAGGGCTCCAGTAGGCAGGTCCTGCCCACTCTCTGATCTAGACGCGAAAGCTGAGGAAGTATTTACAAACAATGAAACCCAAACAAGTGTGAGCGCAGAATCTTATGGCGTCCTCTTAGACGCTGGCAGCTCTTCTACGAAGCTAAAAATATACAAGTAAGAATCGGAAATCTCCAGAGGTTTAGACAAGCGTAAATTTCAATAATTCTAATACTGTTATTTTTAGCATGTTTATGCTGGCTGCAAATCTTGGTAAATCCCCTTTGTGGCAATAACTTTTGTAATATTATTTTATCTTGATTGAATGTTGTTGTTCGTCCTATCTTTTTTTTTTTTTTTTGAAATTTTATCGTTTCTGTCTTTTTCTTCTGTCTTCCTTTATTTTACTTCCTCTCGCTTTCTCTTCCGCTCATTTTTCCTACCTTTTTTTTTTTTAACCAGGTGCCTCTTTTTCTTCCTTTCATTAGTAAAGAATAGTACGAGTCGTTTTCATAAACACTAGAAAAACAACTGTTTATTCGTGCCGTATGAATAGTGTGTCTCATTTATAACTCCTGTAATTTATAAGCTTTAAGCGATCCTTTGTTGAGGAATTTAATAGGTTCCTCTAAATAACTTTCTTGGAATATCATTGCTGATACTGGTTTTTCTTTATGAAACCTTCCTTTGACAGAGAATAAAGTCGGTAAATAATGCTTTTGAACTAATATCTTTCAAGAGAAAGCAACGAAATGGATAAATAGAGATTCCCACTCCTGTAAAGAAGAAAAAAATCTTCCTGCTTATTTTCCTCCACCATGTTCAACCTCCAGATGGAAAAAGCCAAACAGCACATCGAGTGTACCCAACGTGACCCTGGTGCCCTTAGAAAGGCCCCAGCGGAAGTTCAAACCAGGCCTGGCAGACATTGAATGGGGCGTGGTAGGCGTGCAGACATACCTGTTGAACATCCTGCAGATAGCCCAGGGCATTGTCCCGGCAGATCAACACGCAGAAACCCCAGTGTTTGTCCTCGCCACAGCTGGTAAAGATCTCAATTCTCATTCATAACCTTGTAATATAAGATTTCAGATCTTTGGCTTGATCTCTTACTCTTTTTTCTTCTCCGACTTTCTTTTTGTCTAGATTCTGTAATGTATGTTTTCATTACAATTTTTCTGATCTTTCGTATCTATCTCCCTGGTTTTAATTTTTCTTTTTACTATTTTTTCATAGGCCGCTATAGATCTAAACCTAGGGCCGTAATAGAAAATTAAATGTGCACTATTTTGATATTTGCCACTGTGTATCGCAAAGAGATTTAGCATTAAATTTTATCAACACCATTTCTAGATCTTGATTTAATAGAGAAGAACTTGAGATTATGTTAAATCCAAATCTTTATCAAGTAGACGAAAATCGAAGTCAAGAATATATATATATATGTATTAGGTATTCGGAATTCAGTACCGGTATCTAATTCTAGACCTACTTTAAAGAGACGAATCAAATCGACCTTCATTATTATTAAGGAATATAATGTTAGTTTATGACCAAGTTTCAAATCCTTAAATCAAGATCTACGAAATTACAACAGTCTTTTTTTCCTTTCATTGATCTTTCTCGGGAGGATATTCAGAACAGATTAAATAAAATCACATCGCATGTCTCTTACATGCCTAGTTATTCACAAAGCTGACTGGACTGTCTGAGGGCATTTCAATTGACCATATCGAGGTGTCATCACAGACATCGCTATGTCTATTCAGTGCTAGGAAACACAACATTGGTAGTTCCAAAGCATGACGAAGGCTTAGCACAGACCTACAGGGCCATGTTGGGATGACTTAGACGTTTATCCATCATATCTCAGTGATGAATAAAAATCTGTTTTGCGCCATGATCACTCCGTCTAGATCCACGAAAGTGTACATACAAATTTAGCAGCCCTCTCATCAATTCCCTGCCCCTGCCCCACCTTTTCGCAATCCCCCAGCGCCAAAAGAGTTTTTTTTTTTTAAACCCTTCCACACCACATGCACGATATTCATCTACGCCCCATCTTTATCTCCAGGGTTCCGTCTCCTCGGCGTGGACGGTGCCAGGGAGGGTATGGAAAACGTGGAGGAGATCCTCCTGAACAAAACCCTCCACCCCTTCCGGTACACCGAGGGGAGCGCCAGTGTTCTGTCGGGGGAGGAGGAGGGGGCCTATGCCTGGATTGCGGCCAACTATCTGCTGGGCTTCTTCCACGACAACAAGTGAGGGAATTGGGAAACAAAAATCTGGGAATATCAAGTCTAGAGGAGTTTGAATAAGATGGGCAAGAAACAGAGAGAGAGAGAGAGAGAGAGAGAGAGAGAGAGAGAGAGAGAGAGAGAGAGAGAGAGAGAGAGACAGACAGACAGACAGACAGACAGACAGACAGACAGACAGACAGACAGACACAGATACAGAGATACAGACAGAGACACACAGTGACATAGGGAAGAAGAGAGAAGGAGAGAACAGATACATAAGGGATAACTATGTATAAATGAGAACAAAGTAATAACACGGAACACCAGAAGTAGGAAAGGCGAGCGTGTGAGTTCATCCATTGGCGGCTTGTGCTCAGAGATCACTTAGAGAGGTCTGTAAGGAACGGAGACTTTTGGCCATCGGAACCTACTTGTAGAAATCAATATTTAGACGGGCACTGGACAATCCTGAATTATGTTTCACATTGAGTTAAGAATATATGACGAAGCAAAGACCACCAATCATTCAGTTACATTTCTTAATCATACACCAAAATAAAATTTCTATGTGGAATTATCATAACAACCAAACTAAAAAATTGGTTGGAAAGTAATCCATTGACAGATCTGGATTAAAGTATATGTTGAATTAGCAATATAGATTACACTAAACAAACAGTAAAGAAGAATTCTATTCTCCACGCACCAAAGAGATTTATAGATTGTACAGCAGGATTATGTCGAGGGTAAGAAAGTCTTGTTAGTTTAGTTCCTTGGACCATCAGAGGTGCAGATTAAAGTGCAGCATTTGTTTTATCGTCTTAATCTATATTAATGGTCCACTTATTACATTCACAGTCTATACTACAGTGAGATTTTAAAGTCCAGCGTAAGATAGCCTTGTTAGTTTAGTTGCTTGGAGCATCAGAGGTGCAGTGTAAAGTCAAGCATTCGTTAAATCCTTTTAACCAATATATTGTCCACTCTTTACCTTATTGAATCCATATTTCGTTTTATCTTCTTCTCTCATGTTAATGGTCCACTCTTACCTTATTGAGTCCATCTTTCGTTTTATCTTCTTCTCATATGTTAATGGTCCACTCTTACCTTATTGAGTCCATCTTTCGTTTTATCTTCTTCTCTTATGTTAATGGTCCACTCTTACCTTATTGAGTCCATCTTTCGTTTTATCTTCTTATCTTATGTTAATGGTCCATTCTTTACCTTATTGAGTCCATCTTTCGTTTTATCTTCTTATCTTATGTTAATGGTCCACTCTTACCTTATTGAGTCCATCTTTCGTTTTATCTTCTTATCTTATGTTAATGGTCCATTCTTTACCTTATTGAGTCCATCTTTCGTTTTATCTTCTTATCTTATGTTAATGGTCCACTTTTTACCTTATTGAGTCCATCTTTCGTGTTATCTTCTCCTCTTGTGTAAATGGTCCACTCTTTACCTTATTGAGTCCATCTTTTGTTTTATCTTCTTCTCTTAAGTTATTAGTCCAGTCTTTACCTTATTCAGTTCCATATTTTTTATCCCCAGACCAGACGAAGAGAGTGTTGGGGTCCTGGAGATGGGAGGGGGCTCCACACAGATCGCATTTATACCACGTGACCCCCTCATGGCGGAAGAGTTCCAGGTAATATGAATAAAGACCTAGCCATTTTTTCTATATTTTATTTATCTCAAATGCATGCTACGAGGAGTAAGTGAATTTTTTTTTATACCAATAACCAATAACCAATTAGTCTTTTCCTTAAGAAGGGCAGAACCACTCTGTCGTGACTGGATTTGGATGTGATTCCTACAGATTAACTTAATAAACAAAACCATCATGCCCCTTTAAACTCTTAGCAAAAGCAAGAAGATGGAGGAATTTCTTTGTCCTGCAAAAAGTAATTGAACGTATGAAAGAGAAGCCAATTTAGAATGTTTTTAAAAATGGTTTTTTACCATTTATATAAGAAGCGTGGAAGACTAGATAAATAAGCATGAAAATTCTATATGAAAATAATGAAAATAGTAGGCTCATTTTGTATGCCTTTGCAAACCCTTTAGATCGCTCGTCCATATGTTGAAGATTCGACTGAATGAGCGGCTGGACTTTTAGCAAGTCGGTGCACTTTTCGGCAATTGTAGTCTTACTTACATAGTTTTATAATGAACATTTAGAACGATCTTTACATTAAGTTAGCATAATATAGTAAAGCTACTTTTCCCAAAATGTGTTTTAAAGAAGCATTTGCTTAAAGGTCGGAAAATCCTAGCAATGACACCCCCCCCCCAAAACTACCATCTTTTCGTTTTTATACTAGTTCAGAGGTCCATTACTAGATGCGTTTCCTAGAAATTCAATGGATTCCGAGAATTGAACATAGGAAGATAATCTTTAAGAGATATTCACACCCTTCACAGGTAATAATGGCCGGCCGGAGCTACTCGCTATACGTCCAGAGCTATCTTCAGTTCGGCCTGAATGCCATTCGCAAGAGGTTGGAACACAAACTGGTCTCGCTCGAATCCTGCGCCCTCGAGACGGCAGATCAGCCGTGCATGTTGGACGGTGAGAACCTCCATTTGGAATGACAGAACAGAAAGCCGTGTGATGGGCAGCATGAGAGGTTTTGTGAAAGGAGGAAGTAAAATATAATGGAGAAAGAGACAGAAAAAAAGTAGAAGGGGACAGGCAGATAGGCAAACAGTGAAAAAAATGGGCAGGGATGGAGAGAAGAGTTTATTGAAAGGAATATGCAGTAGAGAAATAATCGAGAGATTTAAAGGTTTTCGTTACTGATCAGGATAAGATTCACAAAATGCAGTCGTGATTATTGGTTCGATTCTAGGCGGATCGAAGCGCGATGGGAACTCTAAAGAGTTTACTGTTTTTTTTTTTTTTTTTTTTTTTTTGTTTTTTTTTTTTTTTTTTGGGGGGGAAGGGACTGGAGTATAGGGTGAAATCGGTTGAAATAACAATTTACGATGATAATTGCGGACTAATTCTAAATTATTTCAAATTCAACTAATTTTATTCTAACAGCTGAAGAAATCTTTATATGGTAAATCTGAAGAAATCTTTATATGGTAAATATAAGTCAGATAAATAGAGAGCAAACACTTTCTTTCCCATAATAATAGAAATAATCGGACTTTGTTGTAGCTTAGAAAGAGAGACAAGGAGAGATAGAGAGAGAGGGAGAAGGGCGGACAGAGAGAGAAACAGACAGCTAGACAGACAGATAGATAGATAGAGACAAAAGTAAACGAAGAGAGAGAGAGAGAGAGAGAGAGAGAGAGAGAGAGAGAGAGAGAGTGTGTGTGTGTGTGTACTTGCACTTCCCTCCATTTAACAGTCATCATCTCATTAGAATTTTGGCCCCCTATTTTACAGGAGATTCTAAAAATATCACCGCCTGTGGAAATCTTACAATTCAGTTACAAGGAACGGGAAATCCTGCTGGATGTCAGAAGCTGTATGACGACTTAGTAGCCACGGCTCCACCACAGAAATGTTACCTGGAACCATGTGCTATCGGTGGGTCAGCCACAGAGCTTTAATACTGATTTGGCCATAAACAGGATGACAAATAGAAGTAGTTATAACGGGACAGGCATTCCATGTTTTAACACTATGTACAAGATAGTTTTATCGATAAATAGGTAGATAGAAAGAATGCTTAATTGGTTGTGAGATAAATTTAGAGATAGATAAATGAAAAGATAGTTATATAAATGGAGAGATAGAAAAAAGTTAATGCGACTCGTAAAGAGATGGATAGAATCTATATATACATATACAGGTAGGTAGATAGATAGATGAATCGACAGAGACATGAATGGCTAGACTAACAGAGAGAGAGAGAGAGAGAGAGAGAGAGAGAGAGAGAGAGAGAGAGAGAGAGAGAGAGAGAGAGAGAGAGAGAGAGCCGGCTTAAACAGTTAAAGGAACATAAAGTTATAGTCACAGATCGCTTATGGACATACCTATAAACTATTCAAAACCAGGAAAAAAATGCACGTCTGACTTGTTCATACCAAAAGGGAAGGGTGTAGAATATAAACATGCTGGTGAAACTGTAGACTTTCTATGTTGGGATTGGTGGATATGTGAGCTGTGACGCGTTGAATTCTGGGAAGGGAATCTTTGCTCATGTTTTATCGATATTAAACAAGCACCAGGTTTTTTTAACAGGCGAATTATCTTTACCCGTTACGATTCGTGGTTTTGTTGATACGCGGTGATTTGGGAAATTAAAAGTCTGTTGGCGGACGCTGCTTTATTCGTCAATATATTTTTAAAGTAATTTAGTTTAATAAATAAAAAAAAGCATGTTTATGAAACCCTCTTTGATCTCTCCTGTTCTCACTTTGTCAAGGATCTGTGTTTCAACCAAGTGTGAAGGGGATCAATTTTTACGCCATTTCCTCCTTCGTGTATTCCCTGAAAGCAGCCGGTGCTGTAAGGGAGGATGAGACTCTGGACCTCGACATCCTCTGGTCTAAAGCCGAGGAATATTGTCTGCAGGTGGGTTGATGCTCACCCGCATGAGTTAACACATCGCTGGTTCAACTTTCCTCAAAATTAATTAACAGTTGCCCCGGTTAGAATTAAGCATAAATAGGTAGTTAAATTAAAATGTTACTAGTACTTCCTTGTATGTTGCAACACAAATTTTGAGAAATGACATAATCAAAGATGTGCTAAGAATCCATTTTAGTTTTACCGATTTGCACATCCAAGCATAATAGTTTTCTTTTTTCTTTTTTTTTTTTTTAAATAATCATTCAGGCAAAATAATTCGAATAATTTTTCTGAATGAATTCTCCATGTCTTACTTCCCTCGAATAATTGAATGAAGCATTAATTTTCTCCTTTTATAAAATTAATTAACTATGTTGTGTTTACTGTCTACTGATGTTTCTCTGACAAACGACCTTGATATCCTAGGATATCTCCAAGATTTCATCCGGAGACAGAGGTTTCGCCTCGGCAAACTGCATGGAGGCTATTTACACCAACGAACTGCTTACAAAGCCTTACGGTTTTGAAAAGTCTACTCGCAGAATCAAAGTGACGAGTAAAATTAATGGAAACGATATTGGTAAGAAAACAATTACATGTATTGATCTATTCATTTTTGCTCGTTAATGAGCCTAGTAAAGAAAGGTAATACATACAAAATACCTGATACTATCTCAAAGATTATTGTATTTTCCCCCTTGACCAGGAAAAATCAAACTTGTTGTGTACTATTATGCAGAACCATAACAAGGCGATCTGAAATTATACTCGCACAATTTCTGTTGACGTTTATTTTGAGCCAGGTCATGAAATATACATGTATCGGTGGAAGATGAATGATGGTTAAAAGAGATGCTTTGTGGTACACATGTGTAAAAATATAGATGGTAGCAAAGAATTATATTGTGATACACAAATAATTATGTAACAAGTCATAGATTGTAATAAAGAATTGTCATGTTGTACACATATAGTAAAAAATCATAGATGTTAAAAAAGAAGTGCAATGAAGAAAATATAACTTTAAAATATGCATTAGATATTGCTTAATGAAAAAATGCAGGAACTCAGCCATGGTAATCCCGATTTGGGAAAACAGTGAAAATAGGGAAAAGGGCAGGAAGGAGGGGGAAAAAAGGAAAAAAAAAGGGGGGGGGGGGGAGGGAAGGGTATACAATTTACGCATGAGGACAGGTAAAGAGCTATTGATTCTATAAATAGATTTATGACAGTTTCTTAAATCATCATTTTGCCAGTTAAAGAGGCAATTAAATTTTAAACATTTTGCAAAGCGTGTTTCAAGAAGTTATTATTATTATTATTATTATTATTATTATTATTATTATTATTATTATTATGAAACTCCGTTTTCTCAATGAGATCAATAATTCTCTTTATATCCAAGTAATTGCAAGTCTATTTCTGCATTGTGATCAATTCAATTTGGACTAATGCTTCGATTTCAATCTCACCTGAGATTAAAAATAATATACATATATATATATATAATTTCCTTTTTTTCCGTTCACAATTTTTATTTTTATTTTTATTTTATTTCAGAATGGGCCTTAGGCGCTATGTTGGAATTTCTGTCCCTGACCTTCACCGGTGACCCCAGCCATTTATCCTTGACTCGGAAGTAAAAATCCAAGATAGTAGTTTAGTACGCGACAAAGGGAAATCACTGTTGCGCAAAACAATGTAAAATAAAGTGTATTATGTCCTCCAGATGTCATGAAAATAAAACTGTCTTTCTGATAATTCATTGAGCATTGTTTTTCATTGAGTAACAATTGTACGTTGACTTAATTGTTCACCCACAAAGCAGCTGGGTGACCCTTAATAATTATAATAATCGATGAACTTAAGTTTTCTCCTCATTTAAAGACAAGCAACAGAGAGAGAGAGAGAGAGAGAGAGAGAGAGAGAGAGAGAGAGAGAGAGAGAGAGAGAGAGAGAGAGAGAGACAGACAGACAGACAGACAGACAGAGAGAGAGAGAGAGAGAGAGAGAGAGAGAGAGAGAGAGAGAGAGAGAGAGAGAGAGAGAGAGAGAGAGAGAGAGGAATCCAAATAGAAAAGCAAAAACAACACATAACTTGGTAATTATAAAGGATCCAAAAGGACGCGAGCGATTCTGTAAATAGCATAAATATACAGGATCTAAAAAGATCTAAAAAGAGAATAGCACACAACTTTATAATTACGTTGCCGGAATATACAGGTGACTTGAAGTTAGCATAACGATTGGGTTTTTTTGTTTGTTTTGTTCTGCTTCATAAATTGTTCTCTTGTCATTTTTTACGATGTAATACGAAGCATGTTTACTAACTCTAACTCTATTAATCCTTTTGATTTTACCACAATCTCTCTGTCTCTCCTTCTCTTTCTCTCTTTGTTTGTCTCAATCTCTCCCTCTTTCTTCTCTATCTTCTCCCACCACTTTAGCTCTCCTTTCTTCGAATAGTAGTTTTGGTACCTTATCAGATTGCCTCACTTCTTCTCTGAACTATTGATATATCACTTTTTCTATTTGCATCGAGGAGGGGCTGGGGAGGGAGGGAGAGAGAGAGAGAGAGAGAGAGAGAGAGAGAGAGAGAGAGAGAGAGAGAGAGAGAGAGAGTATACAAAATATTTTTAACGAGGTGCACATAAGATTTTGAAAGAACTTTATTGCTGTTTCAGTTTTAAAACGATGCGTTTCAAAAGCAAACAAAGAAATTTCGAGAATCATACTTTGGTTAAATATCAAAGAGATTGCTGTCGGCGGAGTCATCTGTCATTGGACCAGCAAGAAGGCCCAATATGACCGAAACTTGACGCGGTGAAGCTTACTTCGTTATTTGACGTATTAACTTTGTCATTCTGTCTCTTACACTTTCACAGCGACAAAAGTTAATACGTCAAATAACGAAGTAAGCTTCACCGCGTCAAGTTTCGGTCATCCAAGATACGAGGATGATAAGAATGAGAGGAGGAGGGATGAACCTGTGCCGTATTTCGGCCCCTTCCTGAAAATCTGTGCGTATCGAACTTTAAAGCAGTCGGTGTTGATCCAACGTACAGAGTATAAGTCAAATTTATTATTTTTTCTTGGTCTTGAGAATATCTTATAGCTAAAACTAAAAGAGAAGTTTGCGGGCCCTCACCAAGCTACAGGCTCTACCATGCTGGAGCTCTTAAGGTCAGATTTGTGGAGAGAATCTCTTGATTGACACTATTGTCCTCGTGACCTAGAAAAAACTATCAGTACTTTTCAGAGATGTGTAGGTCCAAAAATATTGACAACCTATTTTTTTTTCTTCTCATCACTTGTCAAATGTTGATGGGGTGCTGCTAGTAATTCAATGTTTGGATATTTTTTTTATTGATTTGATCGTGTGAACTTAAGTCTGATTCTTTAATTTCCAATTTTTCAAGGAGGTCGGAGATTTGATAACGATTCCCCAGTTGATAATTATGAAATGACGTCATAATTTATAAGGGAAATAACTATTGTAAGACATCATCCACATAGATCTATAGTTGATATTACCTCCGTTAGGTTAATGTTTTTTGTTGTTTTTTTTATCTCAACTCTCCTTCAGACAGGAGCAACTTCTAGTGAAGTTTATATTCCATATTTATTTTTCAAACTCATAGAACACATACACACACACACACACACACACTCTCTCTCTCTCTCTCTCTCTCTCAATAACACAATTAAAGACAGTGCTTGACAATTAAGGAGCATAGTGTTTTGTTGTTTTTTTTTTAAACATAGGCCTACCATTAGGTACCACAAAGTGATTTTTCTACCCCAGCAAATTTGAATATACCCAATTGTACTGTAAAGATCTTGTTAAAATATGAAATTTCCAACAAATTTCATCAAAATCTGTTGGTAAATAAAAGTTTTACAGCTGTTTCAATTTTGCGCATAACGACACAAAACAAATTGCGTGCATCGGGTTGTTTTTAAGGACATATAAAAGTCATTTGTTAAATCTTATGAAATAAAAAAGGACATATTTACAAAGTCCAAGACAATGACTATACACATACGAAATTTCACGGAGATAGAAAGTAAACAAAAGAATTTATTGGTCATGAAATATGGCCAAAAACACTTGTGGTATATCAACATTACAAGCAAGTACTCTAGATGAGGCACTTTTGGACCATCGTAAAAAAACACATATTCTTCAGATTGTTTCAATACTTAGTTTGCTAATACACAATGTTGTATTTAGTTGACTCAATTTTTGTCAGCAACCTAGAAAGCCATTTTGAAAAGATAGAGAAAACCAAAATTGGCATAGCGCCAAATTATGCGCCTTGGAAGAAAATTGGTAAAAAAGCGAATCATATTGTAGAAATTATATCATAAAAAACACAGTTTTCGTACTAGAGTAATGAAACTTTCGGAGTTTATGGTTTTTTAGATGCTGAACCTGATTATGCTATCTATTTGATAATTTGACCACTGTTTCTATTTCAAAACTGCATTGTAAGTCAATGATAGAAGTAAAAAATTAATAGTCACAGATGAATTATGATTGAACATATATTTTCAAATGTATACATGATAAAGCATTATGATTTTGATAGTTGTACAAACCTCCCATGATAAACTGAGGTTCAATACACGCTTACATTAAAGCTGAAACTGAATGACTGTAAAAGAAAGTATTACATAAGAGACAAAATACATTACTGTTTTCAAAATATAAATTGAGAACCAATTCATGTAAAGGAATTAGCAAGCCTGAAAATATCAATATTTTGTTAAATGAAAACAATTTGAGCCTGAAACTTTAAAAAATTATAAAGTATAAACAGAAATTTTCGTTTCTTTTAAATTGTGAAGGTTTCTGTTCCGTGTATATGTTTTTTTAAGCCGCACCTATGGTTTTTCCCACTCTGCTTACCTCTCGGTCTCACTACCTCTTTTGCCAGACATACTATGTACCTGTATCAGTGTCACTTTTTTGTTGACTACCTACCTGTACACTTCGCTAATGAAAGTATCTATACTGTTTGTACCTTGCAGCGTTTTCTGTTTGTTTTACTAAATAAACCTTGAACCCAACAACAACATCAAGCAACAGTTTCTGTCAAATTTATTTTCACCGTAACAGCATTGTATTTAATAATCATCATCAGAACTTTAATTTTGAATGATTGTCTTTTGCCTAACGAACCCCCTCTCATTGCATATCTTTCCAAGCAAAGTCTGGTAAAGATTTGCAGCAGTACCTGTCAGTCTTAAGTCCTCTTGCCCCATCACTAATTTTCTATATCGAATCTGATCTTTAAGATTTTCTGCTTTTCCATTTTTATATAACTGATCAAGCCCAGCTTTTGTGGTGCACAAACCACCTTGACACAAAACCGCATTCATAATTTTAACTTATTACAAAAGAATCCCAACTGCTTTTTTTTACTTGGAACCATAGGGGCGCAATGGAGTTACAGGAGTGAGAAAATGATTCAAAGATGAAAATCAGTTGAATAAAAAGAGGAAAGCCTGGCTAACGAGAAAGTATTACTAAAAGTACAGAGGAGTCCATATACATTCAACACCTAAGGGAAACTTTTGCTTCAAGTCAACTTTGTTTGCCAGCACTATTTTGTATTTCTTTACAAATTAAATTGCAATATTTAAAGCCAACTTTTGCCTACAGTCAACTAACTTTTTTGGTCCTGAGGTATTTATCCAGACTCCAGTGTAAAGTCTATGGAAGTAAAGAAAGGGCCAGGAGTGGAGAGAACGACGAAAAAGATACTGATTTTGAGAATGAAGACGATCATTACATTGATTATGGTGATGATAATAATGATGATGGTGATAATGATGATGATGGTGATGATGATGATGTGATGATGATTAGGATGATGAAGATGATGATGATGATGATGATGAAAAAACTGTCTTCACAAGCATGGGCATTATTAACACTGTATGGCCGATAATATTTTTTGTTTTATCATGTTTCACTACTTCAAAGATAAAAATGAGCCTGACTTTAACAACAGAAGAAAGAAATTTGCCCATTTCACTCTGTGTATCTCTGAATCCATTGGAAGCTAGGAAGCGAGAAAGAGAAACAGAAAAGGAAAGAGAGAGAGAGAGAGAGAGAGAGAGAGAGAGAGAGAGAGAGAGAGAGAGAGAGAGAGAGAGAGAGAGAGAGAGAGAGAGGTAAGCACAGCACTATGGCATCAGCTTCCCCTGAGTATAACTTGCCTCCTTAGATTAGAGGTAAAGGCAGTCTGAATCGAATAGCGAATAGTGTGGCTCTGTCCTGCCCCCACCCCCGGTAATCCTGCGTTCACACCAAAAAATCGCTCGTCCAGAATTTTCCTTGAGCACACACCAATATAGTGCACCAAAAATACACTGTACTTTATAATTATCGATGTGTGCTTACATAACATACCTACAGTCTTGATTATCACACAAAGACTATAAATATGCCCTAGAAATATAGTAAAAGAATACGTTCGTCATTACGTCATAGGCAAAGCACACAATCATACAGGCATCTCAAATCAATGTTCTAGCTTGAATACATCTAGTTACATTGGTGATAATGACAAGGTATGATGATAAAAGCAATAAATCTGTTCAATTATTCCTTTCTTATTTTCAGCTCAATGAAAATAGTTTCTGTCTAAACCTAAGGTTTGTTGAATACTTTTTCACTGTGGCAGGGCAAGTCACCTTGATCTGACTAAAAATAATTTAAGAAAGTTATTTTGATTTCCATAGGTTTCTTTTTTCAAATGTTCCATAATCAATCATTATGGTCTCCACCTTGAAATGACTTTATAAAACATAATGATTTGTCGAGTTCCTTGACTGGAAGAATTATTTTAAACTTTGTACTGAAGTGCTCTTCTCCCTTAAAAAAGAAGTTCTAAGAAAGTCTTTATCTTCGAGTGCGCGTTTCTTTATGCTACTCTTCTCTTCTATGTCAATTAGTACATCTTACTACACGTATTTTCCCCGTAGCCTCAGTTTCCACTGCGTTTAATTTACGATGAACGGGATAGTTCTGCCTAAAGCACCTCTGTCCGTTCACTGTTGGAGGGAAGTCAAATAGCAGCGTCCAGTTTTCTTCTCACCTCAAGACCTGTGGGTAAGGACAGTTTTAGACTTTCCGCCAAATAAACCATTGATTTCTAACTAACCCCTTTCAGTTGTTGCATGCAGGAAACAGGGGTATCTGCGGAGAAGTTCGGTTGCCGCACTTATAATTGAGGCCCTGACGTGCGCACCTGGGGGCACGTGCCGTCAGACCCGGGAAGATGAGTTGTGGGACAGGAATGCTGTGGCTCGTCCAGTGGTTGTGCAGCCTCCTCAGGGGAGGGGGGGTGTTCTGTGAAGAAGAATTAGCCCGCGTCTGTGTTCCCTCCTTTCTATTAAAACCAGCCAAAATTGTTTTAGGGTTTAACAACTATCAAGTTGACAACTTTCTACGTCGTCTCCTATTTTTTTTTATTTGTAAAGAAATCTAACCCTGTCTTTATCACAGCTAGTTTAGGTAATGCCACGTTCTCTCAATCCGAGCGAGAATTCTGCTCGTCTCTCAGACACCTCCAGTACTGTAAAACTTCTCTACTGTCACCTCTTTTAGACCGTCGCGCACAATTGTCTCTTTCTTTGCAGCAATTGGGGCTGACTGACCACTAGACATTAATTGCCAACATCAGAGAAGAGGATACAAAACAGAAGGAAACGAAGTGTAAGGCCAGAGGCAGACAGTGATAAGCTATACAGATTCAATAAGCGAGACCACTCTAGTGGTGCTTAAAATAAATAAAACATGACTATAACGGGAATTTTAGTTTCAGGAGAAAAATCCTGCTGTAAGCAAGTTCCCGCTTCAGGAATGCAAAGAGATCTATCCCCACCCCCCTCAAGAAAAAAAAAAAGAAAAAGTTAATGTACGAACTACTACTTGTAAGTGTAAACACAGCCTGACAAAGAAAAAACGACTAATAGGCACCCGCAAAATCTTTTTATAGCTATCACGTGGTTTTAAGAAATCATGGAGGCTGTGCTATTATTGTCCATCACGTGGTTCAAAATATACAAACAATGTGTCTATAGCAGTACTATCTGTCTAGAAGGCCTGTTCACAAGGTTACGTAACATTATTCAGATGGGCCATCATCTGGCTAGCTATCAGCCACCTGCGCGAGGTTTGAACAGTTGATTATAGCATGCTTAGCAGTACACACTGTGTTTTCACTGGACTCTCCTGCCATTTTGTTATTGGATTACATTCATTCTTTCTTGGATTATATTTCTTATCTTATTCTCTGCTATTCGCCCTTGGATTGCACCTTGTTCTAACAGATGCTTTCAATGTGGAACATTCCAAGAATGCTTTCTTGTGATTTGGTGTAGATTTTCCTCTAAATGTGTGCACACTGATAGAGTATGACCCGTGGCACCAAACATCATACAATGTAATATATATTTAGAGAGAGAGAGAGAGAGAGAGAGAGAGAGAGAGAGAGAGAGAGAGAGAGAGAGAGAGAGAGAGACTGATAAACAATTATACATGTTAAGTTCATCTAAATATGCTTTAAGTTTAATTAGCTTTTCTCTTTATGGTCTCTGCGATATCACTTTATAGAGAGAAGGTGTGCTGAAGTGGGAGCCAAAGTTTTTTAAAAGCCTTTTAACTAAAATCTCTGATACTCAAAGTGCCCTCAATACTTTAACCTTAAGTTTCATATTTCATTATATGGTGTATCGGTGTCATTATCAATTTCCTTAACTGTTTATTGTTTAGGGGAAGAAAGTGCACTGTTACAAACTGTAAGAGCGGCTATGCCAGTCAGAAGGGGAAAGAAAGTGAAACGGTTATTTTATAATTATGGTTTTCCGAAGGACCCAACTGAATGTCATAAATGGGTTTCGAGTCTCCCAAACAAAGTTGAGAAAGTGACTGAACATATTGGAGTATGTAGTCGACACTGGCTCTCTGATACTCCTCACATTCGAAGAGGAAGATAATATTTATTATCTCTATGCATCCTCCTATTAACTTTGGTGAGATACCTTCACCATCCATATCACATGCTCATCCAAAAACTCCTCGCCCTACCAAAAAAAAAAGCTGTCAGTGAAAACAAAGTCAGAGAAATTGACGAACTGGATACATTCATAGTAAAAAATAACTTTAACTGTGACACTGTTAAGGAAGCCCTTCAAGAAAGTTTGCTCCTCTATGGACTCAGTGCTTGTAATGCAGATAGAACAGAACAAGCACTTGCCAGCTTCAGTCGCGGTGGTTGTATGCATGAATATGTTATATACTTCCATATTAGACTTAGAGATGCAGATGCAGGAGTGACTGTAATTCAATTTGAAGACTACAACGGTTTTAAATTGGTAACACACCCAAATTTCCCCTGTAAAACTGTGAATCAATGGGATCAGCTAGAAGTTGTCCTTCATTTTTACACTGGAACAGGTTAGTACTGCCCATTATTCTTACCACCCCCCTCCCACATACACATAGACTTCTGTCTGTATCTCTTTCACTCTAAATATCACCATATCTTTTTTTGTCTTTCACATTCTGTCATTCCTTGTTTTTGCTCTTGACATGTCACTCCAGTGCCTTTATTTAATGTAGCCTACTGTAACACTGTGTTATCAAGTCTCGAAAAGGTGTACATGTGGATCTGAGTTTCAAAGTGTAAATATTTGAATGTAATAGAAATTATGATGAGAAGGGAGAGTGTGTGCGTGAGAGAGAGAGAGAGAGAGAGAGAGAGAGAGAGAGAGAGAGAGAGAGAGAGAGAGAGAGAGAGAGGCCCGGAAGGGTTAAGAGTCGGATTGAGCTAGAGAGATGAAAGAAAGAGAGAAGGCCAGATATAAAGCGCACATGGCTAGCACCTATTACCATATCTAGCACCCCCCTTTTCCACACAAATAGACCTCTGGCTGTCTGTATCTCTTTCACCCATTCTCTCTCTCTCTCTCTCTCTCTCTCTCTCTCTCTCTCTCTCTCTCTCTCTCTCTCTCTCTCTCTCTCTCTCTCTCTCTCTCTCTCTCTCTCTCATTCATTATTTTATCTCTTGCTCTAAGATTCTACGTACCTACTATGTTTGTTTTTGTTCCTTGGTCGAATTTTACAAAATTATAATCTCTGTCTCCCCCCCCCTCTCTCTCTCTCTCTCTCTCTCTCTCTCTCTCTCTCTCTCTCTCTCTCTCTCTCTCTGTCTCTCTCTCTCTCTGTGTCTCCCTCTTTCCCTCTCTCTTCATTTGCTTCTTCTGACTTGATACAATTAAAAACTCTCCTCATTATCTGATGTACGTGTTCTTAGTGTGTCACTCCAGTGCCGGTATTTGATGTACCGTACCACTGTATTATCAAATCTCGAAAAGGTGTACATGTGCATTTGAGTTTCTAAGTATTTGAATGTATAGCCTACATGTACTTAGAAGTTATGATGAAGAGGGAGGGAGGGAGAGAGAGAGAGAGAGAGAGAGAGAGAGAGAGAGAGAGAGAGAGAGAGAGAGAGAGAGAGAGAGAGACGAGGGTTAAGAGTCGGATTAAGCTAAAGATGAGAGAGAGAGAGAGAGACGGGAGTTATGAGTCGGATTAAGCTAAAGATGAGAGAGAGAGAAAGAAAGAGAGAGAGAGAGAGAGAGAGAGAGAGAGAGAGAGAAAGAGCACATTGCTAGCACCCCGCAGACCGGCCCATCTGAATAATATTACATAACCTATGAACAGGCCTCCTAGATAATTGGTATTGGTCTGAACGGACACAGATATGCATGTGACGTCACAAAATTCGTGTTTGACTCAGATCTCACTTCCTTTCCACCAATGTTCAAAATGGAGAAAGGACGTGTGTTCAAAACGTATGAAGAGTTTGAGGCAGCCCTTAAATCATTTTCAGTGGCACTCACAGTCTATTTATGAAAAGATCGAGTGAGTCAGTGAAAGAACTAATACTGAAGTACCTAAAATATAAAAGCATTCTCTTTGTGTGCAAGCACTCCCCGTCCAATCACACCAGCTCCTCGACGGGTCAGCGCCCATGCCAAAGGTAAGTCCCATCAATTGTGCTAATGAGATCTAGAGTTAAATATAGATAGGTCTTATATCCAGATCTAGACGATCTGATTTTAGATTTTAGTGGTTGGTTAAAGATAAGGGGTGAGTTATCTTAAGCCTAGATTTTTAAATCCTTCCCTGCCTCTTGGAGTAGATCTAGATCTATAACAGAATGGAAAATTTGGCATGAGGGCACCAAAAGCCTTATTGAAAGGCATTGTCAGAGTACTGATCTGAAACATTTTGCAGTTCATAGGACAAATATTTTAATTTACTCTAGATCTAGATTTGCCAATCAATCATTTATTTTGAGGTTTCAGATTTTATAAGCCAAAGTTATTTTTCTTTAGATGTTGGCCACTGCCTACCATGTGGCTTGATGCTATAGACTAAATGAACTTTGTAGCATTCAACTCCATCTATAGATACATAACTACATACTCTTCATCACTTTCACAGGTCCCTCAAACTAGATTGTCAAGCCAAGATTCGGTTGAAGATCCAGAGGCCGAAAGACCAGTCTCCGCCCTTCCTGGCCATCACAGTGCAGTATTTGAACTATCAAGGGCATGGCCTCACCCAAGAAGTAATTACACTTTCCTTTGTTTTTTTTCTATTCTGCCTCTTATGGAAATAAATACATATTTTCATATACATGTGGACTGTGGAGAAAAGACAGGAAAGCCTGCATTGCTTGTTCGCTTGTACTGTTACAATGCAGGCAGGGCAAAATGCTAAGGATTTTTTTCTATTAAAAGTTTTGGTGCTTTCTTTCCAGTTTTTATAGGTTGGGAAGCAGTGTCAATTTTGCAGAAATAAATTGAATATAGGAAAAAAAGGTGTTATTTAGCTCTGTCGTTATAGCAATGGTTTTCGCTATTCAAGGTGTTAAACATGGGTTCCACTGTACAGGAAAGAGAATTGTCCGTAAATTTAGGGAATTCTGTATACATTATACATTCATGTGATCCCCCACAAATTCTTGTCCTTGGACAGACAAACTTTTGTTGAAGGTTGGACGTGCAAAAAAGAAATGGTAAAAATATAATTCTACGCTGAGTACGATATTTTTCCATTATTATTAATATAAATTTTTATACATTTCAATTCCAATATTGAGATTTGTATTGTACTTCAAACTATCCATGATATTGGTGTTTATTTTATCATTCATGTGTATAAAAAATTTCTTCTCTCTATCTTTACACACAGCTCACCGTTATTTCCAACGAAAGATCATTCTTATTTCTTCATATGATAATAGTGAGTACAGCTAGGTGTTTCGTTTTTTTTGTCAGGATACCATATCTACTCTCTCTCTCTCTCTCTCTCTCTCTCTCTCTCTCTCTCTCTCTCTCTCTCTCTCTCTCTCTCTTCTAATATACAAATTTATAACTTGTCATTACAACGAGAAAAACTTGCTTCATTAAAACCAGCTTCAGCATTAGAAAAGAAAATCCTCAGTTTATAAAGCCACTTTAAAACTATTACAAAAGTATATAAATTCTCTCTCTCTCTCTCTCTCTCTCTCTCTCTCTCTCTCTCTCTCTCTCTCTCTCTCTCTCTCTCTCTCTCTCTCTCTCTCTCTCTCTATCTCTCTCTCTTCTAATATACAAATTTATAACTTGTCATTACACCGAGAAAAACTTGCTTCATTAAAACCAGTTTCAGCATTAGAAAAGAAAATCCTCAGTTTATAAAGCCACTTTAAAACTATTACAAAAGTATATAATTCTCTCTCTCTCTCTCTCTCTCTCTCTCTCTCTCTCTCTCTCTCTCTCTCTCTCTCTCTCTCTCTCTCTCTCTCTCTCTCTCTCTCTCTCTCTGTATATGTATATATATATCCCCTTTTCTTCCCTATCCCTTCTCTGTGTAACTCGTTCCTTTCTATTCATAATTATATGTTCCTCTCAACATCTTCAGTGATAATCTGACAGAGATCTTCAACCTCTTCTTCATTTTGAGAAGATCAGCAGCCACAGACTAAGCAACTTGAGACAATGTGCTTTTGAAAGAGAATCCTTACCATCTACTGAGTTTTGAAGAGTGACGCAACACCTAGTTTTGCCCTTGATGTGTAAGTTGATCTTCTTTTCTCAAGAATTTTAAACTACTTTAAATTCATGTGATCACTGCTTTTGATGTCATAGAAAAAGTGCTGAGACCTTCTGTTGGTTCAATTCAAGCAGCCTTGTGACATCAAGGCATTATTATTATTTTTTTGTGTGTGTGTTTTTTTTTCTTCGTTTTCTTCAGTAGAACAGACAGGTTTTTAAATCTTTCATGTCATCTCTTTTCTTATCCTCTCAGCTTAAAACAAACTTCATCTTTCACAAAAATCATTTTTCTTTTGGATTTTCTCAAAAAATTAAGAGAGGGAAAAAATCATTTCTTCTTGCTTTAAGTCTTTGAAGGTCAAGACAAATTTTGGGCTACGTTTGTAGATCAATCAAAGGTAGTCAGCTAACACCCCATGTACAAGTGAGACTAACATGTTTACCTTCTTAAATTCATGTCTTTCTTTTCAACCAAATTTCATGTCTGCAAAGTGTTGTCTGTGAGTACAGTATTATCTTTATTTACTTACATGTATCTTTATGTAAGTCGCCATGTAGTGATGTATTTTCTGTTTTTTTTTTTACTTCAAATTTCAAAGAGCATTAGAACGAGAGAGAGAGAGAGAGAGAGAGAGAGAGAATATATATATATATATATATATATATATATATATATATATATATATATATATTCAAGCAGCTTTGTGATATCATTGCATTATTATTATTTTTTTTTTGTGTGTGTTTTTCTTCGTTTTCTCCAGTAGGACAGACAGGTTTTTCAATCTTTCATGTCATCTCTTTTCTTATCCTCTCAGCTTAAAACAAACTTCATCTTTCACAAAAATCATTTTTTTTTTTTGGATTTTCTCAAAAAATAAAGAGAGGGAAAAATCATTTGTTCCTTCTTTAAGTCTTTGCAGGTCAAGACAAATTTTGGGCTACGTTTGTAGACCAATCAAAGGTAGTCAGCTTACACCTTATGTACAAGTGAGACTTACATGTTTACCTTCCAATATTCATGTCTTTCTTTTCAAGCAAATTTCATGCCTGCAAGGTGTTGTCTGTGAATACATTCCTTCGTATTATGTTTTTTTTTTCACTATGTATGATTTGAGTCCTTTGAACTTTCCAGCTTTGAAAATGTTATAGAACCAGAGTGCGATGTTATATTTGGAATCTTTGCTGTACTTATGGCAGTGGTTGTCTATACATAATTTTATGTAGAACAGCGCTCAACATATGTGGTATTCATCTACGTTCAAACAACAGAGACAATATATGTTTTTATTGCTTAACACAACTACGTTTATTAGATACATCTTGTTTTGTTGTTTTTTGTTTTTTTTGTATGCTAGACACAAATCCTTAGATGATTCATCGAAAATACCCGGTATATCATGAGATTAGGTGCCCTGCTCTTTAAGATTAGGCAATCATGACCTTTTGCGCATCTCTATCCCTTGATGCTGTTGCGCATCTAGTGCATCTGTCACTCATTTTACGATTTAGCCACTTTTTTCATCCATGCTACATCTTCTCTCGCTTCTTTCCCCTGTTGCCTTTTCCTTTAA
>JAWDGP010004468.1:0-10000 GCA_033675545.1 Elysia crispata
GATCAGTCGCTGCTTAGATCTGAGTCAGGTGTGTAAAGGGACTGGAAGACAGTCGATACCACACACACACACACACCACTCACTGCAAGGTGATCGTTGCAGAGTTGAGTGTTTTATACAAAATTCTGAAAGTGATGCATCAAAATATACGCTCGCGTCGTAAGATACATTGAGGACAGAATGTTGTTGGAGAGCGCTTAGTCTGATGTAGACCGACAGATTTGCTCCTCCTTTCAAAGTAAACACAGAGATAAGAAGAGGAACATTCATGAATATCGCCCATGTCGGCACTCTCTCAGAGTTTCTTGTTTCCCTCGCGTCGGAGATTATCTTTGTACAACTCTCAACTATTGCTTTGATGGGCCTTTTGTCGTGTAGCACTTAATGTTGTAAAAACATGAAGAAGTTAAAATAGCACGACAGGACAAACTATTGCCACAACAGCAAGAGCAATTTAAACGGTAAATACAAATATTTTAGAGGTCTGTCTCTAACAACTTCTAGTTCTAAGTGGAGCACCTAGTTTCATTTTTCAATTTTATAATTTAATTTTAGACCTAATAATATAGTGACAATTTTTCAGGCAACCAGTGCTCTAGATTTGATACAACAGGTGGATGTAATATTAAGATCTCATAAAATTATTTGATGATAGAAGTTAATCGATAGCTGGCAGTGACATAGGCAGATCTGCGGTGCAAAGGCGAAGATTCAAGTATGAAAACCTTGTGCTGGAGGAAAATAACAAATTTTCTGTACGCTTTGACCATTATACGTCACATACTGTTTCTGTTGCCCGGAAATCTGCTTCTCACACACTGTTGTGTTGCCCGGAAATTTGATATTCCAAGGGAAGTAACAGCAGAATATTAATGGGATTACTTAAATGTTTATTTATAGTCTCCCTTGTCTGAACTGCCATGTATGAGTTCATTGAAGTAATTTTCTGAAGCTAATGATGACTTCCCTTGCAAATGTTTCTTACCACAGGTTTTACGTATGTTGCAAGCCAAAGCACAAGGACCTTACGCCGACGAGATAGCGGAACTTAGGGCAGTCCTCAGTTCTGCAAATATGAAGGTAAGGACAGAGAGGGAGGGAGGGAGGGAGAGAGAGAGAGAGAGAGAGAGAGAGAGAGAGAGAGAGAGAGAGAGAGAGAGAGAGAGAGAGAGAGAGAGAGAGAGAGAGAGAGAGAGAGAGAGAGAGAGAGAGATGTTCATATAGAGAGTTCGGGATCATTGTTAGAGATAGAAGCACAGTGTGTATATCAATATATAATTATATAATTTATTTGTGTGCGTATCGTAAAAACTTGACGGCGAATCGATCCCCACTAGATCTAGCCATAAAGATTGGTTAGCAATAACGGTATTTAAAGGTCTAGAGACAGCTCCCGGTTTTTCATCCCCTGCTGTTTACCCAAGCAATATAAGATTCATATTCAGATCGATCTTCGTGATATTATTTGAACAATTTGATGTTTTCAGCAGAATTTTCTTTCCACTTGTTCGTCTCAGGAGAGTAGGCTGTTAGTTAATTCATTATATATATGTATGTATGTATGTATATATATATATATATATATATATATATATATATATATATATATATATATATAATTTTTTTAAGAGAGTGATTTATTATTTTTCAATAATGAGTGCCATCGGTTGCAACCAACATGGTGTTTTTTTTTTATTTTTTATTTTTTGTCTTTTGTCTAGCTAATAAGATCGTTTCTATGTGTTTGAGCTAATGGACATTGTTAGGCACAGAAAGCGGCGGTGTGTATTTACGAGAAAATGATAAATTTCAGAGTGAGAGATATAGCAGTTTGTATATAGAAGACAAAAATCATTTGTTTCTGAAATTTGTATTAATTAATAATCCAAGAGAGGTTGGGGGAATATCAGCTGTGGCGATAAAACTTATCTTGAGGACACACATGGTACACTGTGGCAAGCGATGGCTATGTCACAATATATCTTTGCAATTTTTTCTTGCGACTTAGTTTTATATACATATTGTTTCGGAGAACTCTTCCCCGAGTAAGAATTGAATGGAACTTAGTTAAAGTCGAATAATTGGAAACTTCACATTTTGCTGCTTTTGGGTTGTTGTTTTTTTTATTTTATTTTTTGTTTTGTTTTGTTTTGTTTTTTCGCATAGGAGTACCGCTGATACCATTCACTAAGCAGTATGGCATTCCGTCTTCATTATTTCCATTTTTTTTCTTTTTGTTTGTTTTGTTACTTTTCTTGTCTATATAATAAATATGTGTTGAATTCAAGAGAGTAATTATAATCAAGTCAATTGTTGTCATGTAACATTAATCGGCTAGTTCGGGGGAAGCATAATCTTGATAACTTTTCATAGGAACCGTCCACTCCAGGTTTAAACGCAATATTTCATTATCGGCAACGAAACAGATTTTCCGCACATATTGCATACCCCGAGGGGGGTGGGGTGGAGGGGAAAGAGGGTGTCACTGTTATTGATTTTGAGGCGAGTCGGTGAGTCAGCGCAAACATTGAAACCAGATTATTCATTAAATGATTGCGCTGATACTTTCAGGCCAGATCAAAGATTTTTATATCTTGACACATTATGCTGGGTCTGGATTGTGGTTCCTCTCAAACTGGGAGAGCTTCGATTTTAGAAACACACACACAGACAGACAGACAGACAGACAGACACACCCGTTACGTCTCTTTCTCCATTTTTCCGCTTCTCTCTCCCCCCCTCTCTCTCTCTCTCTCTCTCTCTCTCTCTCTCTCTCTCTCCATCTATCTATTTATCTATCTATCTATCTCTTCTGTCTGTTTAGAACAACATTTTTAAATCGCTCTCACACGAAGTTTGTGATAAAAAGTCTTTCTAGCATCGCCATTTTTCATTTTCCATAGCTGAGAATTAATTTTTTCAGAAAACATATTGCTTCAAGGTTTAATTCTCGCGAATGGATTACATGGCACGCTAAAAAATGTGGTACTGCTGGTTTAATTTGAAATCTTTAATTGGGTGCGCAGCAGCTGGTCAGAGAGAGAGAGAGAGAGAGAGAGAGAGAGAGAGAGAGAGAGAGAGAGAGAGAGAGAGAGAGAGAGAGAGATACACAAAGACAGAGACAGAGAGGGGAAGAGAAGAGCAAGAAAGTAAGGAAAGATACAGTGAGAGAAAAGAAGAAACAGAGAGAGAGAGAGAGAGAGAGAGAGAGAGAGAGAGAGAGAGAGAGAGAGAGAGAGAGATAAGAGAGATAAATCAGCACGATGAGAAAGATGTTCAACGCAAGCTTGCTGAGATGGATATCCAAACGGACAAGGAGACCGTGAAAAGGGCATATTATTGCAGTTGCACCAGCCTGGACTCTATTCCAACTATCGATCTGGATTATTAATAAAGTCTCACCCTCACACAGTGCTGAGCGGCCGTCTTCAGCTCGGACAGCTTGATGAATAGCTACCCGGGCTAGAGGTGAGCAAGCCGCTAAAGTAACGCCCCCTAAATCGGGCTGGAGGTGAACCCGCCTTTAAAATAAAGTCGCCTAAGTCGAGCTAAAGGCGAATACACCGAAAGAATATCGTCTCCTAAGTCGGGCTAGAGGCGAATACACCGAGAGAATAACGTCTCTAAGTCGGACTAGACGCCTTCTCCTCGCCATCTCATAGCAGCCAGTATACAATTGTAAAAATCCAATAGATGGCTTATCTTAAATTAACCAAAACGAGGATCCCGGCCGAAAAATGCCTTGGCCGAGCCATTTAAAAAATCGATATAGACTCTGAGGTATATCTAACATCGCATCAGCTCAGATGATTTGGAAGGGACTAAGGATGCGGAAAGATTGGAAAGAAATGGTGAAGAGTGAAGCTAAATCTAAATAATACTTGTCCATGCATGAGGAGTTTCTTTATTTCGAGTTATTGTTACCTGTGAGCATCCGCCAAGGTTACCATTCAGATGTCTGTCCCTTGTCGACGATTCTCTCTCTCTCTCTCTCTCTCTCTCTCTCTCTCTCTCTCTCTCTCTCTCTCTCTCTCTCTCTCTCTCTCTCTCTCTCTCTCTCTCTCTCACTCTCACTCTCTCTCTATCTATCTATCTCTTTCTCTCTATCTCTCTCTTTTCTCTCTCTCTATCTATCTATCCATCCATCCATCTATCTATCTATCTATCTATCTATCTATCTATCTATCTATCTATCTGTCTGTCTTTCTATCTCTAACTCTCTCTAACTCTCTCTCTCTCTCTCTCTCTCTCTCTCTCTCTCTCTCTCTCTCTCTCTCTCTCTCTCTCTCTCTCACGCCTTCTTTCTTTTTACTTGGAATCTGCTCTTTTGAGATTTTTCCTTTTCTGAAGTCTCATCATTGCTTTCGGTAAGAACAAGAATATAATTAATAGTTAGAGATATGAACTTTTCTAAGCATTTTTTGTATAACCCTGATCTCTTACGCTCTTTTTGCTATACATTTTTGCTCTTTTACATGTAGATGTGTTTTGGAAATAACTTTTTGTATCTTATTCAAAATACAAAACTGCGATTGTTTAACCAAGTTTTATAAACTGCGGAATTGTTTGTCCCTTTCAATAGATGATAATGAAAGAAAAAGAAAATTTATAGCTGTGCCCAGCTAAGATACGAATAGTTTGATAATAGACTGTAATATTGCTCACAGAAGATTGAAGAAAGAAAAACAATCTTTGACGCAACTAGTGATAAAGATACACTATTGACATACATATACTACAGATGCGTCTACAAGATCAAGTTCTTATAAGTACTCCATAACTCTTGAAGTTACAAACTTTCATAATAAAAAAAAAACTTCAGTCACGTTA
Source organism: Elysia crispata (assembly GCA_033675545.1). Taxonomy (NCBI): domain Eukaryota; kingdom Metazoa; phylum Mollusca; class Gastropoda; family Plakobranchidae; genus Elysia; species Elysia crispata. The sequence continues at coordinate 4,831 of JAWDGP010004468.1, forward strand.
GTAAGTTTTCAGGATCAGCCTTTTAAAATTTAGCTCACGCTTGCTCTTCGTCAATATATGGAGAGTTAGATCAGCTGGGGTTCCAAATCACCAAGCTCCCTCTCCTCTCCCCCAGATAGATTTTGTTATTATTATTATTATTATTATTATTATTATTATTATTATTATTATTATTATTATTATTATTATTATTATTATTATTATTATTATTATTATTTTGGCATTCAGGAAATGAAGTATCCATTTAAAACAAATCAAATAGACATGGCGGAAAAAAATCAAAGCTAGAAGTGGAGGAAAATTAGATCGAGATATAAAGAGGATTTGAGTAGGAGAGAGAGAGACAGACAGACAGACAGACAGGCAGGCAGGCAGACAGACAGACAGAGAATAAAATATATGTTTTTTGCACGTAAAAGTGAGAGAGAGAGAGAGAGAGAGAGAGAGAGAGAGAGAGAGAGAGAGACAGACAGACAGACAGACAGACAGACAGACAGACAGACAGAGAGACAGACAGGCAGGCAGGCAGACAGACAGACAGACAGAGAATAAAATATATGTTTTTTGCACGTAAAAGAAACACAGCATTATGAAGCTAACGTGGTCAAAATTGGATTGTTAAAAAAATGATGATCTAATTTATATGGCCATCATAGGGATTCAATTTCTGGGTGGAATCCAAGCTGGCCCACACAGCTTTCGTGATGGATTTCAGAATAATTAGGGAGAAAGCAAGAGTCAGGAGGAGAAAGAAGAACAAGATGCTATAGATATGTGTGTGTGAAATGGAATAGAGATATTAGAGGAACAGAAGTGTAGAAGGAGAGACTGGGTAGAAATACATTGGGTTGTTTTCATGAGGCTTAAGTCATGAAATTATGAAGTGTGACGAATGAAATGGTATCATATTTTGACAAATACTTCATTGTGCAGTTTCTAAGTTTGATTTTTTCCCCTTTTGTTTATTAAGTCGTAAATGATAAAATGATTTTGAGTAAAAGACAGCTTTTCCCCCTTTAGTTTTAGATGAACGAATATAATAGTTACCTATCGACATAATTACAAGGGGCTTAAGTTGTTAAAATAGCTCAGTCTTGCACTAAAGAAAGGGGAAAAAAAGGAGGAAAAACGAAGGCAGAAGACAGGGCTCGCCTTGAGATTGGGCAACATCTGTGGAGTTTTCAGATATCTTTGGTAAATCCAATCTCTTTGTATCCGTATAATTATTATTAGGGCCTAATAAAAAACCCCGCGTGTAAAGTACCTTTCTCCCACCACCCGTCAATAGCTTGTTTCTAACTCTGAACAGCTTGGGTTTTTGTTGTATACGCTTCTTGCGTCAAGCGGATACATGAAAGTAATGTATTTCTTTTAACTGTTTGAATTGTTAGAAATAAACTTATGAAATATTTTGAGATGAGCCAAGCTTCATTTTTGATTTTCGCCAAGTAATCTTTGCTTGAATGAGGAATTTGAAACTCTCAAATAGAGACATGTAGATCGGAGCATGAAAGTAATTTATAAAACTTAGCAGATCTAGGAGAGTACAACAGCAAGGAGTAAGTAAGGGGAACGGGAGGTGGGGGTTATAATTAATACTGGGCAGGGCAGTCCAGGTTTTTGTATTTTTTTTAAATCAAAGACTAAGAGAATTTCCATCATTCCAAAAGACGTATCCATCTGATGATGTTTGAGAGACTTTCCGATGAAGTAATAACTTGTTCGCCTCTAAAAAAGAATACATTTATATTTGGATATATTCTGAAAAAGCCAAACTGTTTTTATTTTGTTTTTTTGTTTTGTTTTTTTTTGTTTTTGTTTTTGTTATTGTTTTTTTTTTTGTTATTTGTTAGTTGTTGTTTTTTTCCAATCAATTCCAATACATTATTGATGCTGCAACGTTTAGATGAAGAAGATTGAGATACGAAAGACATACGCTATTCTTTCGAGATGCTCGTTAAATGACCCGTGGGACTGTCTCCTTGAAACCAAGATTTTTCAAGTCTTTTTCCTCAGAGTAATCTAAATGATGTTCTTTAAACCTACTGCCAGGAGAGGAAGAAAAGCTGGAGTTTTGAAGGATTCATCATCGTCAATATTTGTGTAGAAAGAAAAGCTGGAGTTTTGAAGGATTCATCATCGTCAATATTTGTGCTGCATGTGCAGCCTAGTGCTGCCTGGTGCTGCATGGTGCTGCATGGACGCCGCCTGGTGCTGCATGGACGCCGCCTGGTGCTGCTTGCTGGTGCTGAATGAATCATGGGCCAAAGATCAAGTGGGAATAATGTTCTCATCGTTCAAACTGTCCTTCTATAAATGTTGCTCAAACAAATGAACTCATGCTACAGGAATGCCCAACTACTCAGAATTAAGACAACAGACCTGGCCCCAACCGACAACCCTACATGGGAAACTCCATGGCACTGTACAAAACCTGCTCCTGACGTTGGAGTTTGTTAGAGCCACCGGATTCCAGATTTGACAGACTTCCAATGTCACAGGAACGCAAAAGAAGAAGAAGAAACCAGTGTGATACCGAATGTGGGAGAGCTGTGGTGACCTGGGAGGATATCGAGAAAAGAAAACATAGTTTGAGAAATATTGTTCGAAGTGGAGCTGTGGATAGAATATTTGGACAATCAAGCTAATACTGTATATAATTTCCAAATCTACTGTAAAATCCTTTTAAACGCTCATCAAAATGCTTATGAATTCCCGCAAAAAGTGTCTAAAGTAGCACTGCCTTGCAGGAATTTATAGCTGCATATTTTGTTTTAACCCGCATGATAATGAATATTTTAAACGGTCTATAATTAAAGATTTTTACAAAATTAGCACATCGAAAATGAAAATAAGGATATTGAAGGGAAAAAAATAGCGAGAGAGACTTAAGTAGAGGCAGGAAAGCTCGCATAGGGAAGAAGGAATCATCAGTGTGAGACGTGGTGATAAAGAGGACGAAGAATTGGAAAGAAGTGTAGGGTAGGGTTTCACTATCTTAGTGTATTGTCAGCTGCTGTAAGCCTCATATTGCTACTTGTACTTTCCAAGATTCATTTCCGATTATGATTTTTTCACTTCTCATACTGTGTGTCGCAAATTGTAATAGAGAACCTCAGAACAAGGAAAGCTTTCATAAATGTTCGTGATGTGCGCTGTGAGGTAGTTTATTCATCATTGGAAGATAGGGCTTGGGCATCTTACTTCTAACAAGGTCTGTCTGAGCACAAGGATATTCCGACTTGTTATTACGAAGGCAATCAGATATCAGAGCGACTTAAAATGTTGGTCCCTAGGGTAGTGATAATAATATACAGAAAAGTTGTAAAGATAGAAACGTTGTGATATGTTGTCGATATGATAATGTAAGGACAAGGAAGTGTCAAATATATATACATGTATTTATTATTGTAGCGATGAAAACTTGCTGATTTGGTTATTATCATAGGTGTTTTGTTCATATTTATTTTTTCGACATAGAGATACATAAATACTATCATAGAGGCAGAGTAAAAGGCGAGCCCGGCATTATTTCAAACTGATATCAGTGGTGTACCAAGATATTCTTACAGGTTTATTAGATGCACATGAATTACATTCTTATATTTTAATTATACTGTGATGAGATGGTGTATAAAGTTTTATTCAAACGAAAGGTTATGGTGAAGATGAAATACTTTCTAATAATATCACACCATGTAAGTACTTCATGAGATACTCATACTTTTTTCTAGACTACCCTACACTGTCCTTCGTCTGGCAATTCCCTACTTTCTGCATTCTTACAATAAATTTTCCTAAATCTGCCCGCAAATTATGTTGACGTGGTTTACACGGGTAGTTTGGCAATTCACTACTTTCGGCATTATTACAACAAAATACCGTAAATCGGCCGCAAATTGTGTGGTGGACAGCGTGGTTTACAGGGATACCCAGCTGTTAGAAACCCTTTTATTTATGTATCCCAAACTCTCTTCATTCATTGATGAACCGTGCTTTCTTAACGTAAAAGCATCTTTGCAAAGAATAACTTGGCATGGAATTCCATTTAGCCTTGATCCGTGTTTTCCCTGCTGCAGAATAAGTTTATTTTTCACTCGTTGAAAAATTCTTTTTTTTTTCTTTGCTAATATTTTCTAATGTTTCGAGAAGATAAAAAAAGCTATGTTAAAGGTTGCAGATTGAATCAGATCTCAGGCTTTCATTACATCCTGGCAAACTCATCTTTCACCATCTCTCTCTCTCTCTCTCTCTCTCTCTCTCTCTCTCTCTCTCTCTCTCTCTCTCTCTCTCTCTCTCTCTCTCTCTCTCTCTCTCTCTCTCTCTCTCTCTCTCTCTCTCTCTCTCTCTCTGATCCGTTAGAGGCTAGTTTGTGTCCTGTAAAAATAATTATGGACTTGATCGTTCTTAGCGATTCAACTTCTTAGTCTTTTCAAGCCAGCATGAAAGTCACTGTACTTGAAGCAACTATTTTTGTACATGCGGATAGCTCAGTGGTTAAGTGCCTGGTCTTGTCTCGGCAAGGCGATGGGTGCCGCATCTGTTCTAATGTTTTCACGTCTTTCGTCTTATTTGTCGGTCTCGAGCCAGATCTAGGTTTGTGGTTGATTTTTCTATACTACTTATTTCATTATTTTCAATCACTTCCATCTTTAGATCCTTAGATCTAGCTTCGCCTATCTCAGCCTCTAACGTTGTTTGACTGCTTTCTTTATTTCTATATTCATTTATGCTTTTCAATCAAATGTGCATCTTTCTACGATCCGTTAGAGGCTAGTTTGTTTATATCCTGCAAAAATATGGACTTGATCGTTCTTAGCGATTCAACCTCTTAGTCTGTTCAAGCCAGCATGGAAGTCACTGTTCCTGAAGCATCTATTTTTGTAGATGCGGATAGCTCAGTGGTTAAGTGCCTGATCCCTGTTCATTCCATCTGTTGTAATGTTTTCACGTCTTTCGTCTTATTTGTCGGTCTCGAGCTAGATCTAGGTTTGTGATTGATTTTTCTATACTCTCTCTCTCTCTCTCTCTCTCTCTCTCTCTCTCTCTCTCTCTCTCTCTCTCTCTCTCTCTCTCTCACACACACACACACACACACACACACTCACACACTCTTTCTGTCTTTTTTTATTTCGCCTTCTCTTTCTCACTCTCTGTCAAACACGCTCTT
>JAWDGP010004468.1:12500-47500 GCA_033675545.1 Elysia crispata
CCTTTATGTCTGTTACCTCTATCTTTATCTCTCTCTAAATATCCCTGTGTCTCTTTCTCTTTCAAACTCTGTCTATATCTCTATCTCTCGCTAAATGTCTCCGTGTCTCTCTCTCTGTCTCTGTCTCTCTCTGTCTCTCTCTCTCTCTCTCTCTCTCTCTCTCTCTCTCTCTCTCTCTCTCTCTCTCTCTCTCTCTCTCTCGGGCTTATTCCCTTCTAAATCTTCCTTTTTCATATATTTTAAAATCCTCCTCAGTTTGTCCCTGTCATCCGTGTCTTTTTTCTCACCGAAATCATGAATGCCCCTCCATAATCCCATGTCACCAATGATATGAACATCAACCTATTTTATCACTCTGCATGCACTCGCTTGTGGCGCCAGAGGTGTCGTTGATCAGCTTTGGACTGGCGACACGAGAGTCGAACATTCGAATCCTCCGTGAGCGATTCTGAGGTGGAATCGGATCCCAAAATAGTCAGGGCTTGGTGTACTCTGGCAAAGCAGAAATGGTTACAATTACAGCTCCACTAAACTCAGTCGATGTCAATGGAATCAACGGTTACAATTTATTTTTGTTCGCCCAAGGTCTCAAAAAGAAAAAAAAACGAAAATAACATTCATTATAACCTGCTTTCCCGAAACACTAATTTTGTCTATTTGGTTACCATTATCTTTCTGCCTAACAACCTACTGATCTTTTTATCTCTCGATGTATCCTCAATTGTTTCTCTCTTTTCTTTTCTTTTCTTTTTTTTTTCTGTTTGTTTAGGATTTTTTTGTTGTTTTATTTTTGTTTGTTTTTTGTATGTTTGCTTTTTTTTAATTGCTCTCTTTCTCTCTCATCTGACCCTTTTTCTCTCCCTATGTCTGTTTCTTCTTTTTATCCCTATAATTATACACTCCTTTATTTATCTCTCTCCCTCTCTTTCTTCCACGACTAATCCATTTATCTGTACCTATCTATTTATCTAATTGATTTCTTCTCCATCTGTTCAGCTCCTACCATTCTGAGTAAAGGTATTCCTGCCTCGAGATTGTGTATATTTACACCAAACAGCGCATAATTAATCCGTCTCTCATAAACACACAGGCTTCTGTTCGCTTTTCTGTTGGTTAATCTCTGTCACTTTTGTATAGACAAGAATCTCTCTTACAATGTTGCTTGATATTTCTCCTCGCTCCCCCCCCCTCCCCCCGTGTCTCTCTCTCTCTCTCTCTCTCTCTCTCTCTCTCTCTCTCTCTCTCTCTCTCTCAAACTTTCTCTTTCCTCCCTCCCTCTTTCTCTCATTGTCTCTCTCCCCTCCTTCTATATCCCTCTTTCTCTCTTCTCCCTCCCTTTTTCTCTCTCTATCTCTCGTCCCTCTCTTCCTCTCTCTCGTCCCTCCCTTCCTCTCTCTCCTCCCTCCCTTTTTCTCTTTCTCTTTCTCTCTCTCTCTCTCTCTCTCTCTCTCTCTCTCTCTCTCTCTCTCTCTCTCTCTCTCTCTCCCACACCCATATTTTTTCTGTTTGCTCTTCTATCACAGTGTGTATCATGTCACTTGTTATCTTCAAAGAATCTCCGTCTCTGCCTCTCTCTCTTCATCTCTTTCTCACGCGTGTGTGAAGCTTTCCACTCTGTAATGAGAGAGGGAGAGAGAGAGACCTTTGACCACGATAGGAGCGGGTCAAGTCGAGGTGATATCAGTGGAAGCAAGTGCCCTCACTCTCTCCCTTTCCCCATGCCCACAACGATAACTTGTTTATGTTTCATCTGCCTGTTTAGGCTCTTGATTACTTTTGAGACGATCCCCGAGAGAGAGATTGGATTATCGTTTTACGCTGCTAGCCACGACACAGCAAAGTGGTTTAAGATTCAGAATAATCGAGTTTCATTGAGTTAGAGATGTATGTGGTGATGCGAGTAGTGCTTTGTGATAATACTGTTGTTGTTGTTGTTGTTGTTGTTGTTGTTGTAGTAGTAGTAGTAGTAGTAGTAGTAGTAGTAGTAGTAGTATAGTAGTAGTAGTAGTATAGTAGTAGTAGTAGTAGTAGTAGTAGTGGTAGTGGTAGTGGTAGTGGTAGTGGTAGTAGTAGTAGTAGTAGTAGTAGTAGTAGTAGTAGTAGTAGTAGTAGTAGTAGTAGTTGTAGTAGTAATGATATTGTAAGCTGTGATGACAGAGTTAATAGCATGTGTACTTCTTTTTGTGTCTCTGGTTTGATGGTTATAATAGTACAGTGTTTGATTATGTCACTATCCTCATTGCTGATTGGCTTGTGCACAATTAATGTGGGCGCCATTATGACAAGTTTTGTTCTAACTGAGTGGAGCAATAAGGCTAATTTCCCAGGGGACGGCTAGATTATAAAAAGGGACGTGACGACTGTGAACGACTTCTACGTTAATGTTTGTTCTCGTGTCTCTGTACATCACAGAACCTTCGATGTTGATTATTCACGTTCGTTTTGTTTAAGATTGACAATCATTGAGCATCTTGAAGTACTCAGGAAGATGTGTCACACACATGCGGTCCGCAGTTTTTAACTTTACACAGAGCTAAGAGAAAGAGTTTTGTTGGAATGCATCTATTTCTAGACTTGCAATATGTAAAATCGTATTTCTGTTCAGAGATGTTTAAAGATGCGAAAAATCACCACCCTTATTTTTTGTTTTGTTTTGTTTTTCTTTTTGGTCTTGTTTTTTTTTTTTATATAATATTATACATCGGTCGATGAGTTTAGGACTACGAAAATTACTTGTAACTATTATCGAAGGTTTCTGAAGCCAGCAGCATCGATGATGCCGTCAGTCTTTATGTATAGAACAAGTGAACATCATTCTTTGCCTGCTTTTAATTTATTCTATGTCCGCTTTTTATTCTATCTCTGGGGAGATGAATAATTACAATTATGTATTATCACTGTGCTAGTTGGGTCAGCGTTTCCGTTTCGAGGTTTTTTCTCTAGTTAAAACTATTTCGTTTGCCAATGTGACACGACACAGTTCTGCTTTGAACTTTGCATTAATTTTGATATTTTGAGCTCAAGCCTTTACCACTGTTGAATTTTTATAGAACGAAATTTAGCGGTGGAGCAATATTGTCTCGTACAGTGATGTTAGTTTTTTTTTGTTTGTTTGGTTTTTTTTTCATTTTGTGGCTGGTACGTGTTTTAGAAGCTTTCTATTAATGGCTGTCCTTGCCCTTAGTTGTTAAGTTTATATTTAGCTTAACCTCGCTTTGTATTTCACTTTGGTCGCATATCCCGTCCGCATCTTAATCCCATCTCATATTTGAAGTTACAACGCTGGAGATAACGAGTATAATTGAAGACTGATAGACGGAAAGGTTAGAATTGTAAAAATTTTTTTTTGCTGTAAACGCATTCTATTTCATTTGATTGGAACACAGTAAGATTTTTGCATTGGGAAGGACTGGTGTCTACAAACAGGTTCCCCCCACCTTACCGGTAATGTTTCGTCCGCTGTGTGCGATATTTGAGCGTGGCAAGCCGGCTACACTCCTCTCTACTCGAGAGGGAGGAGATCAAGGACCACCGCCCTGGGTGAGCAATGCGGCCTGCCTGCAGCGCTCACCTTCTGCCGCGCGGTCGTTCTCTCCGCTCATCTCCATGCCTGGAGACAAGCTGTTCTTAGTCCCGTGGCAAGAGAAACTGGCCTGGAATCGAACCTATGGCCAAGTTTTCTTACATAGGTTGTGGTTTGGTTTTCATAATTAAAAAAAAAAAAAAAAAATATTTCAATTTCAATTCGTTATATTTCTTGTGAAAGAGCCTAAGGGTTGAATTTTATTTTATGTCAGTTAATTTCGGCTACTTAAGTAATTTTTTTTTTAATTTTTTTTTTTTTCATTTATTATATTTTTTGTTGTGATTTTTCCTGGGAGTATATATAGTGAATCCACTGGATAAGAAAGACTCAAACTTCAACCAAAATTTATTCTCAGCGTGTTTAGTTAAGCGAAGGTGTTAACATTCAAATATACAAGTTGTTTGGTGATTTCTCGGCGTACAACCATTGATCTGGAGTTTTAGACCGGTGTGACTTGTGCGGATAACTACTGTCAGGATAGCCCGCCAGCAGCTGTCACATTGTTCGATCTCTGGCGTGTGGCCACACAGGATTTAGTCGGAGAATTACCGATCTACAGATCGACCCGCTGATTGTTGAGGGTGAGTACAGAGATCTACAGAGAAGAAACCATTGTTCGCTTGTCCCATGTCGAAACTGCCTCTTGTAGGTTGAATCAAGGCAGCTGTATTGCATAGTGCATCTTGTTTAGCTATGACTGTAGTGGTCGGTTAGGTTCCGAAGGGGTCGAAAAAATTGTTTAAACTCTCGTTATATTGCCTTTTGGGAAATCAACATTCCGCTCATTTAGTCTTTTACCTCCAGCATCCACATTGTTAGCATCGCGGCATAATGGATGGCGAGATCAGAAATGTCATTTTGATATCATATCGCAACAGCTGGGAGAAGAAACTTTTTATAAAGGTGGAATGTTTCCTGAGGGATAAAAAGCAAAAAAAGACTTATTACTCCCATGATGAATATAGACGGGTAATAAGTCATGCATGAAAACGAGTTCATATTTTCAGATTGATCTGATTGTGTGTGTGGTGGTGGTGGTGGGGGGGGACGGACGGAGATATAAAAAGAGAGTCTCGTAGGGTTCAAAGAATGTATTTCTTTTATGAGGGGTATTTTCTGGGGCATGATAGCATTAGTCGGAATGTGACTTATGTTTTTCTTAGTTTTTCTTTTATTTATCAGCTGCTTTCAAATATTTTCGCTTAATGGTCCAGTTTTAGATTACATGCATATATTTTTTTTCCTTTTGAGAAAATGGAAATGAGTATAGTTTGTTGTCATTTTTGTTTTTCGTTGTTGTTGTTGTTGTTGTTGTTGTTCTTGTTAACATCTACAGAAACAAATGAAATATTTCTCTACTCATGCCTTAGCATAAGTGCATTTTAACATGATAAACTGTGTATAAGTGATCTTCTATCTCCGTGATTAGGGCATCACGTGCAAAAAAAAAAAAAAAAAAAAAAAATTTTAAAAGAAAGATTTAAGGAGGGAAAAAAAAAGTCAGCCGGCGTTATAGTTGATATATCTCAAAACCTTGCAAAGTGTGGTTGCTATCGTCGGCAATTCCATAAGCCTTTACATGTATCGAGTTACCAGTGATGTATTAGATTTACTGTGGTCTCTGCTTCTGGTCCCTCACTCTTGCACATTGAGGGAGGATAAGCCAACATTCGACACATATATAGGTTCAAACAGATAAGTATTAATTTCTGTTCTGTTCTGTGTATCTATCTATCTATTTATCTTTATATATCTATCTATCTATATATATATATATATATATATATATATATATATATATGTGTGTGTGTGTGTGGTTGAGCGCGCCTAGCTCCTGTGTGTGTTTGCAGTGGCGACAGATGGTAATGGAAAGATTCTACCTGTTTAGCATTCTGGAAGGCGCGAGTGTGCTCTTTCGTTCCGGGTAGGCTTCGCAGCGATGTTTATAGAGATATAGGTCGATTCTATTTTTGAGGAATAATGAAGCCATGCCAGCGGATACGCTGAGCTACCTGAGGGACATTCTGTACAAGTTAATTGTGGCTAATGTGGGTTCTAACTCAGGTCTCGTGTCCATGGAGGAAGCACGCCAACTGAAGGAATAATGATAATCTGAAGGAGAAAAAGAACAACTAAAAGAAAAACAATAAGAACAATAAGGAAGAGGAGGAGGAGGAAGAGGATGAGAAGTAGAAGAAGAGGAGGAGGAGGAAAGAGGAGATTTTGAGAAACAGAGAGAGGAGGAAGAGGTTTGTAATCTTCAAAAAGCGTTTAACTTGTCATTATATAATGCTGCTTGGTTAGAAGCACTCTCTCACATCCGTTTTATAGTGAGAGAGATAGAGAGTTACTCTGTGGGTGTAGGATTTTTTGTATTTTTGTTGTTGTTGTTATTTTTTGTTGTTGTTGTTTTTGTTTTTGTTTTTTTTGTTCTGTTTTTTTTTTTTTTTGTTTGTTTGTTTTTGTGTGTGTGAGGGGGGAGGGGGGGGGGGGGGGGGGCGGGGGGCGGGGGGGGAAAGAGAGAGAGAGAGAGAGAGAGGGGGGGGAGTGGGGCTAAAGGGTTTCGACTTTATTTAGGTCTTTGTGGAAGTTTGATCTTATGTCCATGAAAGGGAAGGATGTAAAAAGGCAGTAATATGCCACATGTGTAAACTGCCTACCACGATATTATTTTCACTTTCTTTACACCATGCATTGCTGTGGCGTGTTTTAAAACGATGAACTGATCTTAATCTAAATGTCACGATCATAGATTAGGAGGCAGTTCATGGGGATTCAATAAAAGCAGGTGTACACAGGAAACCCTGTGGAAACAAGTGGAAGGCTTGTGGCTGAAAGATTATGCGAGATGCAGATTTCTGGTAGATTACCTGAATGAGAAATTCTAGAGGAAGGAAAGGGAGATTGTAAATCTATAAAAATGCATGAAGTGAAGGGTGGTTCTTGTGGATTTATACAAATGGGTTGAAGCCAAACACTTAACCTAAGATGGAACTTTGAGCAGAACTATATAATTATTCAAGTGAATAGTTCAACAACCACACAGAAAAACGGGCAGAATGGCAGACTCATAGATAGATAGGGAGAGCGAAGCACACTACAACAGAGGATACCGGTAGGAAAAAAAGACGTTTTTAAGAATTGCGAAAAGATGTAGAAATGAGCATAGAATTTTAAGATTTGGTTTTTAAATCCTTTAAATCCATGCGAATTCAAAAAGAGAGTAACAGATGAAAAGCAAAGAACTAAGAAAGAGACAAACAAAACAAACCCAAACCTCGAATACAAAAGTGAGTAGGATGTAGAATTTTGGACGATTGTCAAAGAGCAAAGATATAAGCTGTAGGGATCTAGTAGTGGGGGGAGGAAGGGGGGGGGGCAAGAGATCGGAGGGAATTGGTTCGTGTCAGAACGACAAGCATCGTCGGTCAGGTTATTTTTAGAAACAAGTTCAAGGCTGTCTTATGAGTCAACAAGAAGGCACAGGCACTGAGTGACGTGAAATTTGAACCTGTTGAAATAATTCAGTATAACCGAGCGTTTGGTTTAAAGGTAAGTTTATTTCTAGAAACAAGGTCAAGGCTGATTTGCGAGTCAACAAGAATGCACAGGCACTGGACTCCTACAGAGTGACGTGAAATGTGCACTTGATGAAACAATTCAGTACAGCAGAGCGTTGGATTTTAAGGTAATCACTGCATTGCATGAAAGGGGAAAATGAGCAGAAAACTGCAAGGATAAGAGATGGAAAAGGCAAAGAGGCGATTGTATAGCTCCCAGATGTTTTGCACGGCCCGTGCAGTTGTGCAAGAAATATGATAGGTTTTTAGATCAGGTAGGCCTTTCAGACAGGTACAAAACGAGGATGGGGTGAGTGATGAAGGTAGTGAGTTGGAGGGTTTGACAGGAGTTAGAAAGAAAGAAAGAGGTTGAGCGGGTTGGTTGGAGATGAAGACCAGTGAATGGAGAGAAAGATTTGAATAGAGTATTTGAGAGCTTGAAAACAGCTGTTCTGCAGCGTACTATTTATATATATATACATACAGAGAGAGAGAGAGAGAGAGAGAGAGAGAGAGAGAGAGAGAGAGAGAGAGAGAGAGAGAGAGGATCTTACCTTAAATTCTCTTCATACGACACTGGTGTTTTAAGTGGAGGACGAAGTTGTCGCTCGTCCTCCGCTCTCTTCGGGTATGAAGAGAATTTAAGATTAGATCTTCTATATCTATGAAAAGCTCCCACAGTTGAGCATTCTTATCAATTATTCCAACTAATCTTCAAACTATATATATATATATTTATATAAAATTTGTACACATAAAAGTCCCAGTCCTTGTTTCCTTCCTACTATCCCTCTCTCTGTCGCTTTCTCACTCCTTCTCTCTCTCTCTCTCTCTCTCTCTCTCTCTCTCTCTCTCTCTCTCTCTCTCTCTCTCTCTCTCTCTCTCTCTCTCTCTCTCTCTCTCTCTTCTTTCCCACTAACGGAAACTCTGTCTTCCCACGTGGTTGCACATGTCATACATCTTTTGTCTTCTATTTATCGTAACCAGAATGTCCTAGCTCTTCATAAATATTGCCCTTTGTCATAAAAAAAGGAAGTTTCTTTCATTCCATGACTGTAATTTTCAATCTTTCAATTGGACGTAAGTTGTTCGTTTATCTTTTGAAATGACAAAGACTCTGTGTTAAAATTTAGATGATGTGAAGTATATGATAAAAAAAAAAAGGAAAAAAAAAAAAAACATACACTCACAATCATAATGTGTGTCTGTGTATAGATTTTTATGTCATTCTGACAAATTCGGTTTTGTTTTCCTTTTGTTATCTCTATCATAACAGAATCACCATCGGCCTCTGGCATGTGTTTTGTGTCTATTTGGGCAATTTGTTCAATCAGCATCAGCTATGCAACATAAACTCGATAATTGAGTTATTTTGTTGTCCGTCTTATTAAGGAAATTAACGACATGAAATACAAATTAAACCTTTATATATGTATATATATATATATATTTTATACGCACATCAATTCGCGTTTCAGTGGGATGCGGTCCAAACGATTGTGGCTTAGAATATTAAAAATAGTTATGTGAATACTTGGCTGTGAGAGAGCAGCGCGACATGGAGAAACAGAGGGAGAAAATAGTAAACTAGGAAGATACAATGAGCGGTGATAAAATAGACACACATTTTTAGGGACAGGCAGACAAGACAATCAGCGACAAAGATTGATATATATCAGAGATTGAAACCGAGTAGGGGAGAGAGAAAGAGAGAGAGAGATCTCTATCTCTCTCTCTCTCTCTCTCTCTCTCTCTCTCTCTCTCTCTCTCTCTCTCTCTCTCTCTCTCTCTCTCTCCCCTTAGTCAGTCTTATGCGTGTTTTAGAACCCTTTCTTAACTTTTTCTGTAAATTACAAGAGTAGATGGCTTTTTTCTAATACTCCTCCCCTCTTATAATAAAAAAAAAATTGTTTGCTTTGAAGGCTTCACACTAACCAGATTCCATTTGTAGATGACAAGAGTGTCTGTGTTGGTTTTTCATTACCCCTCTCCCTGTCGCTGTATAAACACAGTGCTCAGTCCTGTCAGGTCCTCACACAGCCAGCTAGATGTGAGCAAATCTGTCTTATGTCCAGCAGGCAGGAAATTGCTCAGCTCTGCGACATGCAGATCAATAGGCCTGCAAGTCGAGGGGACACGTCGCCTCTTTCATTGGGATTTTTCCTCGACAGACACAGCCCTAAGCCGAGGACTTTGATCCTATTGGATTGGTTGTTGCCGCGGCTGTTCCATTGGGTTATTTTGTATGCGGTACAAGGTCGTAGCGATGGTGAGGTGGAGAAAGAGACCGACCTAGATCTAGGGTCTCGCCTCTTCGGTTGTTCTCAACTTTTCGCAAGCTTCTTTGGTGTGCTTGGAAATAATTATTCGTTCGACTGGTACTACTGGTATTTACAGTTTTACTTGTTTTTTTATTGCGGTTGTTGGTCTGATGGCTTAAAAGACGGCATTTTTTTTTTTTTTTAAGATAAATCTAGGTCCATGAAATCTTGTGCGTTAAACAAAAAAACAAACAAACAAACAAACAACGAAAACCACTATTTCTGTATGCTCTTACTGAACGCGGGCTCGGTCGATCCTGTTGTACCGTTGTAATGACTTCCAGGAACGTATTGGTTTTGTTTCGAAGCATCTTCTCATAGATCTCTAGGAATCCTCATCCAATACCCTGACATGGTGCCCGCTGCAATGACGCACTTTCCAGATCCAGTGTGATTGTGATGTTTCTACGAACGTAGATCTTTGTAATACCAAGCCATCTTCATATGCTGCGGACAACGGAGAGCTGTTTGGAGAGAAAGAGAAAGAGAGAGAGGGGGAGAGAGAGAGAGAGAGAGAGAGAGAGAGAGAGAGAGTTTGCCACTGTTTATTCTATTCGAAAGTATAAAGTTGATGGGTTATCTGATTACTCACTCTAATCAATCCGCCAGTGACACCGAGTCGGTCTATTGTCTTCTGGACCTACCTGCCAATTAAATCTCCTGCCGCTGGACATCAGCGCATGAGTGAAGTGCTCGTCACACGTTCTCTGTTGGTCTAAGCGATTTTCTCACCGATGCCTATTGGACATAAACACAGATCTCATTTAATTACTTGTGAGTTTTTCCTAAAATTGTGGTCAAAATTCATTGCCACAACACTTGTTGTTCGTCTTTGTGTCTTAAAGGTCTGAAAATAGCGCCCGAAGTAATACTACTTTTTGGAGTTCTTCTACACTGGATTGATAGACTGAAAATAGGCCAAGGCCTCTCCAACCTGAAACAACTAAAAAAAAAACTTTCAGCCCGGAGTTAGATCTTCCGAAACAAAAAAGACAACGTTTTTGTTTCTTTGAATTTTTTTGTCGTTTGTTTTGTTGTTTTTGTTGTCTTTGGTGTGTTTTTTTTTTCTGAAGCACATAATATAGATTACTGTAAATGGATATTTCTTTGTTTTGTTCGGAAAGAAGAGAGGGAAAACAATTCAAATTAACGAAGGACTTGGAAAACGTCGAAACGGGTAAAGATGTAGCTATGACCAGTATATGATTGCATTCACCATGAAACTATATATCCGCTTTAAGATGAGAGAAGCGGCTCACAAGATCAACTGCTAATGAGTAACGGGTCACCATCTCCATCTTGATCCACTTCTCTATCTTGCGGGAGATGGGACGCGATATATAATGATCCATTCGTTATCATCTATATACTCTCCTGCCCCTCCATCAGTGTCTCTCTATTCAGTTTTCCCACAGACTTTATTACGCTCTGTTCTCCCACTCGTTTTGAGCTGCCTTGGTCTCCGAAACGACCGAACATCATTGATCGTGTCTTTGTCTGACTCTCTCTCTCTCTCTCTCTCTCTCTCTCTCTCTCTCTCTCTCTCTCTCTCTCTCTCTCTCTCTCTCTCTCTCTCTCTCTGTTTGTCTCTCGCCCTCTCTTTATCGCTCTCTCTCTATCTATCTGTCTATCTATTTATCTATCTATCTATCTATCTATCTATCTATCTATCTTTCTAACTATTTATCTCTTTCCTTTCTCTCTTTACTTCTTTCTTCTTTCATATCCCTCATCTTTCTATCTCACTTTTTCTTTCCCCCCCTTATCCGTTCACTCTGTTTCTCTCCCACTATCTCTAGCTTCTCCCTTTCTCGGTGTATCCCTCCCACCGATGCCCGGCGTGCTATCCCAGAGGTACTCAAAGAGGGTCAAAGGGTCTTCATGAGTGCTTATCTTTTCCTGATGACCAGCTTATCTTTCTGTGGTTCCCCGTGGCGACATTATCTTTCTCTGTTACTCTCTCTCTTTAGATTTCTAACTCTTCCTCTATTTTTGTCTTTTGCCCTCCCTCTCTCTCTCTCTCTCTCTCTCTCTCTCTCTCTCTCTCTCTCTCTCTCTCTCTCTCTCTCTCTCTCTCTCTCTCTCTCAATTTCTCTTTCGCATAATCATTTTTAATAATAGCATACAGCCATTAACTTTTCCTGATTTCATCGTTTCAACCATATCTTTTATTAGTTAAAAAATTTTACCTTTTCCCTCTTTTTTTTTCCATATTGCTCTTTTGATTTCTTATGACCTGGTACTTCTTCACCTTTTTTTCCTACCTCTTGTAGAAAATAAAAGCAAGGGCGTCGGTAATTGAGGTCGGATCAATACTGACTGAGAATATGAAGAAAATAAGGTGGCAGTCTGGCAGATAGACAAGCTGGTCTATTGTGAAAAGAAAGACGTGTGGTGTGAGAGAGAGAGAGAGAGAGAGAGAGAGAGAGAGAGAGAGAGAGAGAGAGAGAGAGAGACAGAGAGAAAGAATATAAGCTGTTCGATTGCTTAAAGAAAGATATGTGGTGAGAGAGAGAGAGAGAGAGAGAGAGAGAGAGAGAGAGAGAGAGAGAGAGTAAGAGAGAGAAATAGGGAAAAAGTCAACGAGATAGTCAATGATGATGTTCTTTTCCTGGTTCAGCGCTCGCTCTTTATTATTTCAATCCTTTCCAATTGATGGTGTTTGTTTCCCCTGCCGATCGTTACACTAAGTCGACACCGATTACCGCGACTGTATGGATGCCCTTATTTTCGTAAAAGGAAAATCTATCTTTCTTCTCCATCTGTTTGCAGACTAATATAATCCAATTCTTCAGAATAATAGGCTACTACTGCCTATAGTGGTTTTGGGTTTGTAGAGAGATACTTTATTTAATACACTAAGTTCTCAAGCATATTTTTTTACTTCGATTAGGAAGAATCTATTGCAATCAGTGGAAGACTAAGAGTTTAACATTTTTATAGAACTATAGAGTAATATCCCCTTTATAGAAGATAGACTTTCCTGAGTTATAGAATCAGCATTTTATCCATTTTTTTTTAATTGTTATTGCCGTATAGATTGTGATTTATTTACATAGATTACTTATGCTTTTACTAACCCAGCTCTTTACCCCAAAATTTTTTTGCTTATTTTTTTTTCTTACCAGCTTATCATGTAAGTTTACAAGCAGATCTAGTCTTGTCTGCAAAATAACGATGAGGCTAGAATTCCCGCCGCCTTGTCACACACTTACGTCAGAACTTGTCTCATTCGTTACACTCTAACTTGGCATATCATCTTCTTACAGCTCTTACATGGAATTTTGTTGGCCAGTAGATCAAGATTCAGACAGAGCAAATGGGAGCATAGTCTAAAATGGTTTTGACACCTTTTCACCTGGAGCCTGATCTATATTTTGCTCTTTCACACTCTCCTCTCTCAACTTATATTAATTTTTACTGTCGTTCGTAAGCTTCTGTCGAGTACTATCCGAGGCAGCTTGCCAAGGAGTTGTTTACGATATAACTCTTTCGGGCTTATTTTTCTTTTCTTTCTTTGAATGTATAAATTATCCTTTCAGAAATACAGCTGTCAATGTATATATTCCACTCTTAGCGTTAGAAACAAGATGGCGCGCCATACTTTTAAGTTTCCCGAACAAAATGCCTCGCAGTAGTTACAGCCTTACACTCTTTGGACATATTTTATACGCGAAGCTCAGGCATCTTTGCGTATGAAAGTAATAGAGTTGGATTTTCACAACCGACCTGGTTCTGGAAAGGAAATTAGAAAGTTAATTGTTTCTATAAAAGTGAGTAGAGAAAGAAAGAGCTATAAGCAATGCCGTTTTACCTTCGTAGAATATGATTATCTTGGAAAACTATTACACTTCGTCTCAAGAAGACTTCTAAGCACGACACAGCATTTGTTTGTGCCAAAGGGCAGTATGATTGCAAGCAAAGTGAAATTGACTCTACAAACTTTGCAGACAGGATTTGCACCGAACTTGAAGTTTTCTTCCTACATAGTTTAGGGAAGGCCAGCGACTAAATTGTCTTCGGGAATATCGGATAAGGCGAGCCTTTCGTTGAAGGTGGTAGCGAGCCTCCTGCCCTCTAATTGCTTCCTGTTTCTTCTGGGAAATGGAAGTATTAGAGAGGCATGGGGAGGGTCAGACACAGAGCTGCAGGGAGAGAAAGAGAGAGAGAGAGAGAGAGAGAGAGAGAGAGAGAGAGAGAGAGAGAGAGAGAGAGAGAAAGAGAGAGAGAGATGGTGAACAGATTCAGGTTTTAGATCCTATTTTCCTCATTCCTGGCGAGTGCCATTCCTCAACGTGTTTTGAGTTCTTCGACCTAAGCCAGGAGGTGTAATGTTTTCTTTGGCTGCTCTCTCTCTCTCTCTCTCTCTCTCTCTCTCTCTCTCTCTCTCTCTCTCTCTCTCTCTCTCTCTCTCTCTCTCTCTCTCTCTCTCTCTCTCTCTCTTTAATTCTATCTTGTTATCTATAATTCTCATCAGGTAACATTATTATTACCTGGTTCGCCAAACCAGTGATCGAATTTCATCGAATAATACTATTATAATAATAGAAAACCAAACCGTTTTAGATTTAGTATATTCATCCCTCTCTCCTCATTATGTGTAAAGTCTGTAATACTTAGTCAACGGGTAAAATGACATGGGCGACGCCAGTGTACAATGGAGCATGCCATAGATTGGCTTGGCTCTTGAAATGCTTTGAAAGATCTTCCTCTCGAAATAGGTTTGCCAATCAATCTGCCGTGCAAACTGGATACGGAATTTCCAACAAATTAATGTCTTGTCTGTGAGCGTGTACTCGTTTTGAGAGCCGGCAAAGAATTGCACAAGCTTATCAATCGTCGGTGGAAACTAAATCTCCCTAAAAATCCTTATATTTTTATTCATGATAACCAGAGGCCTTTGGAGGCTACAGTGTACTACTGGCGTGGAAGTGTTGATTGATTTCCTTTTAAAGTAAACAGACATGCGAATTCCGTATTGTGGACTACAGTTATTTATTCTGATCCTATTTCTCAAGAGTACTTCGAGTACAGACTCTTCATCTTTCTTAGACATTTAGACATGGCGTCCAAAAATAGTTCGACCAAGTTGCCCGAGACAAGACGAATGCACTTAAATTACCCGCGAGGTGGTGCCCTGACCAGTCAAAAACTTTTCGATTGCAGTGGCGGGAGAGACTAGACAGCGAGCGGGTTTGGGAGCTGCTGTGTTTGTCAGTTTTACTCAGATTTCACTGATACACGATAATGGATTCGCTTTCAACTGTCGCTTCAGCGTTGCACAATCCTCCTGCGACTAATACTTGTACTGTTATTCCGCGAGTGTGAGCTTGTTGAATGGTTCGGGTTAGAATGAGCCTGGCTCAGAGATGCTATGGAGATCTATATCAGTTTGGTCGACGAGTTGTTTCTATAGATACAGGCCGATTTTTTTTTTTTTACTTTTCTGCCCAAGACTAGTGATACCATGTGCTTTCTTGAGAGATTCTGTTTATCACCGTGACTATTTGTGTGACAGCGTTGCTTCTTGTTGATCAATTGGATGTAGCTTGGAATATCCGCTGGGCAGATCTCATTATTATTGGCCGTGCACTACTGTCCTGTCATGCACACGTCAAAATTTGCAGTACTTGTGAAACAGTAAAACAATAAAAAGAAAATTTGATCCCGCGCTGTGTGTAGTTATTGTATAATAGTTAGCTCCCTTTTGCACTTGACATTCGATAGTGTTTTGTTTTGTTATGTTTTTTTATACAAGCGAAGTGTTCTAGAATTTCTTAATTGATAATCCTCATCATTTATTTCATTTATGTCCAAGGTATTATAGTTAGTGGTTGTAGTAGTAATACTAGTAAATGTATGAAAGTAAGTAGTAGTAGTAGTAGTAGTAGTAGTAGTAGTAGTAGTAGTAGTAGTAGTAGTAGTAGTAGTAGTAGTAGTAGTCGTAGTCGTAGTCGTCGTAGAAGTCGTAGTCGTGGTCGTAGTAGCAGCGGCAGTATTAGTAGCAGTAGTAGTAGTGGAAAATATTTTTCTGTCAATGTACCAAATGTCATAGTTCTTGTCGCTTCAGTAATGATGAAGGACTTATGCTAAAGGCACCGAAGATTTTTTACACCCCAGTTAGCATGCAGTGTACTTGATACTGAAGACTCGAACAGTTACTGATTTGCGTGCAAACATATTTTTTTTATTATTATAAATGGTTGGAGTCATAGCCACCCTTGTGGTGGTCTACAGTTCTGCCCTTCTTTCTGTTTGCTGCTGCTGTTGTGGTTGCTGCTTTTGCTGTTGTTGCTGCGGTTGTCAATGTCGTTCTTTCTGGCCTCGTGGTGGTGGTGTTGCTGTTGTGGTAAAGGAGATGGAGGAGTATGAGCGTCTAGACTGAAATGTCGTGCAAGATTTTGTACCATCTTGATTAGCTGTGATGGCATTAGGTAAGGTGGTGCGACATTTTTGCTTTGGTTTTTTCAATTATTTGATTTATTGTCTGATATAGCTCGCCTGTTGTGTGTTGATTTATGACCCATAGATCTAGTATACTTCGAGCTAGACCCCGTTTGGCTCTACAGACTGTGCTGAAAAAATTTTGCCGAACCTCCAAACCCTCTTTACTCTCGGGACAAGATTTCAACTGACACCCCTGAACTTCTTTATTAATTTGTTAATGCGATGAGTCTTTGATCTATGCTCCTCAGTAATTTATATAGAGAAAGGGAGGAAGCAGGAATAAACTCTGCCAAGAAAAGAAAGACGAGAGAGATCTAGACATATAAGCTTGGGTAGCGACTATTTAGAGATGGTCTGTACTCAAGTTGTGGCATAGAGACCAGGGCTGAAAAGCATTCTATCATTACCCTGTGGCCGTTTCTTCGGTTCATGACCTATTTGTGTTCTAGTGGTGGTGTGTGTACATGCTTCTAGTTTGTTTTGTTGGGTTTTTTTCTTTTCTTTTGTTTTGTTTTTTGTTGTTTTTGTTTTTTTTGTTTTCGTTTGTTTTTTTTTGTTTTTGATTTTTTTTTTCTTTCTTTTACAATACTCTCAAGTTACATTGTGTGTGTAGGTTTTTTTGTTGTTGTTGTTCTTTGTTTTTGGCGTGTGTTTGTTTTATTTTCCTTAATCAACACCTGTTTTGTTTTGTTTTTTTTTGTTCCTTTTGTTTGTTTGTTTGTTGTTGATGTTTTTTTGCCCAACAATATATAAAAATCTATTCTTTACTCTCTCTCTCTCTCTCTCTCTCTCTCTCTCTCTCTCTCTCTCTCTCTCTCTCTCTCTCTCTCTCTCTCTCTCTCCGGATTTTAATAAAATTATTATTGTTTTACTTAAAAAATGCTGAATCGCGAGAAACAGAAAGATCCGCCACAACACCTCTTCTTTCGCCACAATGGTATAGACAGAATACTGTTGTAAAGCTCCAATATTAACAGACACAACCAAATATATCCCCCGCTATCATTTAATTATGTATCACACCCGTAAGAAATCCTCACAACTTAGCCAACCGCTAGGAACCTTTTTTTTTTTCCCTGGTGAGTGCTGTTCCCGGATTAGACCCTTTTAGAAACTTAGGGGACTTAAGATACTGAACAATGCGAGATTTCTCGCTAATCAATATATCCACGAGTTGTGAAAGTTGAGGAGTCGCCAGTGATGGTGCTTGCTTCGAGCTGCTGGGCCTTGGGCAGCGTAGTCGGTAAGGATTCGTCTCAACGATTCGATTCTCCGAATCGTACGATAAGTTATAGATTCGGTTCTCTCTCTTCGACTGCTAATGCCGAATTTTTGAAGTGCTAGTTTCGAATCTTACTCTTCAACCTTTTTTTTATTATTTTTTTTTTAATTCAGCCTCTCTGTGTAACATGGCGCAAACGACTACGTTTACCTTTTTTTTTTTGTTGAGTCGTGACACAGCTTGTAAATCTTTGTCTCTTAATTCAAATCTCTCATTCTTAGGTGTTAGCTTCAGTCCAGGGCTAAGACGAATATCGGTGAGGTCGATCTTCGAAACTGTATCTATTGAGTATTTACTCTGGCAAAAGTATCTATTTTGAAAGTTACTCCACCAATGTAAAATCATAAAATCATCGTAAGATGAACATCATAATATTTTCCAAGAGTGTGTGTCACTGTATGTGTGTGTGTTTTCCTTTCTTTTTTTTTTTCAAGGGCTTGGAAGATATACCAAGTTTTTATAGAGTAATTTTTCCGACAGTGATTGTTTAGTAATAGCTTTTAAGAAATGCGTCCAGAGATCAGAATCGCTTTCGCGGTTTTGAAAACTTCATCCTGAAAGATTCGTTTCCATGTTTCAGGAGTCTAGACTTAGCCGCAGCGGCTCTTGTCAGGAACTAGATATATGCTGAGATGATGGTGAGACGAGGCTAAATGACTCGCGAAGAGGCAATGTTGTTTGGTTTATTAAACGTAGCTTGTGTTGACTGTGAGTGTTCACGTCGAGAAACGGTAAGGGAATGGGCTGGTGTGTGATGGTGGTGGTGGGGGAGAGAGAAATAAAAAAAGTTGACAATGACACAAACCAGCAAATTTACAGTGTACGGTATCAGTATGAGTAGAAAGCAGTGAGAGGGAGAGAGAGAGAGAGAGAGAGAGAGAGAGAGAGAGAGAGAGAGAGAGAGAGAGAGAGAGAGAGAGAGAGAGAGAGAGAGAGAGAGAGAGAGAGAGAGAGAAGGAGAGAATTATTATGCTTTCACGAATTTTTTTTTACCGGAACTTCTAGTCAGCGTATTCAACAATGATTGTTAACGATAGCTTACGCGTGAGGGAAGAAAGAAAAAAAAAAAAAAAGATGCACACACTTCAGATATGAATTATTCAGATCTGATGTTCATAGTGAAGAAACATCACCCACAAACCTAGATCCGACTCGAGACGAAGAGTTGGGGGACGTATCTCCGTCGGTCCCAGCCTTGTTTATTTCTATATTAAGACGTTCATAGAAATTCTTAGTCGTCCTGGTTATGTCAGCTGCAAAAAAATTCTTGTTTTATCAGCTTGCCTCATGTCTCATGATAATGATGCAAACGAGAAGATGTGTGTGTGTGTGTGTTAAAGTGTTTCAGCGCACAGGTAGCTGCAAAAAAAAAAAAAAATAACGTTACACACTCTCTGCACACTTAGAGATACTGTATTGGCGCAGAAATAAAATAGAGCTTTTCACACACCTTTCACATTTCAATAGGCCGGTGATGCACGGATAGATGGATAGATATCAGATTTACTCAAATTAATAAAAGAGCATGAGATCCACGTGAATCTCCGGAACGCAGGTATCTGTGATTTAAAAATGGAATTTCGTTTCAGCTTTTCTGCCTTTTGCCCGTGTGTGTTCTATAGAGAATTTGAAGCCACGAAACTCTCTAGGAGGGCATAAGTCGTGTTTCTTATATCAGAATATGTAAACTGAAGTACTGATCTTACCCGTGATTGATGGCTGGGCAACCTAGACCGAGAAGCTCTGTGGCAAGGTCTTTTTAGCTTTGCTCGTTTCTCGGCTCTATTTTTCTTTATCTTTTACTATTATTATTATCGTTATTATTATTATTATTATTATTATTATTATTATTATTATTATTATTATTATTATTATTATTATTATTGTTATTATTATTATTTGCAGAAAACATGTAAAACTCAATTCTCGAAAAAGTGGTCTATAAAGTCTATGTCTTTCCTCAAGTTTTTGTCTTCTGAACTCTTTCCACAGGCGCTCCTCCAATCACACGACGTGGTAGCGCACGAGGTGTACAGTGAAGACTCCGCCCACCACGCCACATCATCGTCGCCGTCTGAACACGCCTACCCGCACGGCGACGGCTCCGCCTCCTCTTCCAACATCTCTGGCCCCGCCCACCTTCCTTACGTCAATGGCGGCAGCGGGGGAGGTAGCGGAGCTATGATGAGTGGCGGACGGACAGGGAACAACGGGGATGTCGGGGGCGGGATGATGGGCGGGCCCAGCAGGATGGACAACGGTGGAGACGGTGTCCTCAGGGTGAGACTGGTCCAGTTTCAGAAGAACACAGATGAGCCCATGGTGAGTTCAGCTATTCTGGTAACTTTATTCTATGAGTTTATGTTGTTAGTTCTGTTCTGGTGAATGCTCACACGTGTCTGTTGGGTGTTGTACAGTGAGCGGACGTGGGATAGAACTTTGTAACGGGCCCACATTTTTTTTTTCACATATGTTTCTCTTTAAGTGACGTTGCTGCATCTAAACGGGCCGTGGGAAGATTTATCATGTTATTATTATTACTATTATTGTTATGATTATTATTATCATTATCATTATTATTATTGTTATTATTAAAAATTTAAGTCCCGTGAACCATACTTAGGCTTCATTGCTGAAAAGTTTTGGGGGTTTTTTTTATTGTTTTTTTTTTTGTTTTGTTTTGTTTTGTTTTTTTGTTGTTGTTTTTTTGTTTCACCGACGCCTCACCCCACCCCACCTGCTTTGTTTCTCAGGGCATCACGCTCAAGGTCAACGACGAGGGTCAGTGCTTCGTGGCCAGAATCATGCATGGCGGAATGATACACCGGCAAGGTGAGTTTACAATCAATCATAGCGAACAGATGCTGAGCGGCTAGGGGTTTCTTTCATATATGGAAAGCCAAGTTCGAAAGGGCTTTTTACTCGTTCTTTCTTCATATATATATATATATATAACAACATCATAACAGAAGAATCATCACAATCATCAACAAAAACACGAACGATAATTATAATAGTAATAACAACAACAACAACAACAACAACAACAACAACAACAACAACAACAACAACAACAATAATAATAATAATAATAATAATAATAATAATAATAATAATAATAATAATAATAATAATAGTGATATAATTTTGATGATGATGATGATGATAAAAGCAAGCTATACTGCTACTTGAAACATTAGCATGAATACGACGATTGAATTAATGATCAACAGATCCCACTATTAACAGAATCGTCAGAAGAACATTCTGCTTCCAGGAATTTCCCAAACTACAGAAAAGTGATACACATCATATAGTAACGAATCGCCTGGCTCTCTTTCTCCTATAGCTAGAATCTTTCTACGCATAACGTAAACGATATTTTATCGCTCGTTATCTGTATATCAACATTACAATAATCGATAGAACCGGATGAATTACGTGGTGTTAGCAAGGACAGCACTGCAGCAAAACGTCAGGAGGATAGCCAACTGTGGTCCCGATGTAAGAATAACCATGCGAATTCTAGTCATACTTATTTGGCGATCTGTTTCGCTGACATATAAAAAAAAGTCTCAAACTAATTGCCTTTGCACAGTATAAACCAATAGTCCTCCATGCAAAGCCAAAGCTCAAATCAATGGGTTCTGCAGATAGCGGTGTGGGGTGAACCACTCATGAAGCATCCCTATAATTTTTTTTTCTTCCGATAAACAGTAAATTGTTTGGTCCGTTTTACGACCCAAAGTTTCCTGAAGAAATACAAAACGGGGGAGGTACTGACACATCCTTGGGCTTTAGAACAGGAGAGCGCAGATTCGATTAGTATGACCCGACAAGGCGTGTTTGTAATCTGTACGATTCGATACTTGACCCGTGAGCAAAACCGTCCATCCCACTCAGCTGAAGACGTACAGTCTTCTAACCGCCACTCTAACGGATTGAAACTTGTGACAGGATGAAGTATCGGTAAGATGAACCATCAATCAACTGAGTCATGGCCAAAAGCACCTGTCCAAAAGACCATATTGATTCTCTCCACACCATTGCTGAAGACGCTAGCCGGCATCTGACTAAATCTCATGTGGACTAAGATCAGCCTTGTTTGCTTCAATTCTGGTAGATATGCAGAGTTAAGAATACTTGGAGTTAAAAAAAAAAAAGCAAATTAGAGGGGTATAAAATAATAAAGTATCTGAGAGGGGGGGAAGGGCCGATAATATATACACGTGAAGGAGTAGTTCGAATGTCCTAACCAAGTCGAGGAGAAACACATCATGGCATCAAGACGTGTTCTCTCATATCAGAGATACTATGTAGATGGCTTGACGCAGACTGAGGAGAATCATGGTATATGAGCCTTTATTGGCATGAGGCTAAAAGGAGTGCCAAAACCTGTACCCTTCGAGAGAAAATCTTGTAACACATGCACCCCATTGGGACACCCTTGAACGTTGCAAAATCTGCTGTATAAGTCACTCTTTTAAAGGGACGTTTTTTTTTGCAGTTCTTTTTTTTTTTAACCAGAAACGGCTGGGACAAGGTTTCAATGTAGAGCGCTTTCATATTTTTCTTTGTTTCGTGTCTTCAAAAGTTATAGCAAATGCACGTAAACGTCTATTTCTTGATTTATATTCAATAGGGGACACCAATGTTATATGCTCAAGATAAAATTGTATGAAAATGCCCAGGGTGATGCCTCAAACGCTTAGATTTTGAAGGCACGCCGTAATTCTCTTCACAACTGGACAGTGGAATCAATAACTCAAACCAACAAATTCTCTTCACAACTGGACAGTGGAATCAATAACTCAAACCAACAAATTCTCTTCACAACTGGACAGTGGAATCAATAACTCAAACCAACAAATTCTCTTCACAACTGGACAGTGGAATCAATAACTCAAAACCAACAAATTCTCTTCACAACTGGACAGTGGAATCAATAACTCAAACCAACAAATTCTCTTCACAACTGGACAGTGGAATCAATAACTCAAACCAACAAATTCTCTTCACAACTGGACAGTGGAATCAATAACTCAAACCAACAAATTCTCTTCACAACTGGACAGTGGAATCAATAACTCAAACCAACAAAAGGTTCAGGCGGCTACGAAAAATTCGCAAACACGTTCTTCGAGAACTGGCTAGAGGAGGGAAGCGATGACGGTCAGGGGGAGAGGGGACGGCAGAAGGGGGGCCTCTCGTCCCAATTTTTTTTTATTATCTAAGAAAGTTAATTATGGATGCGGAGGTGGAAGAGAAGAGGAAAGGACAGAGTGATGTAAGACAGAGACAGATAAAGAGAGGGGAGGTAGAGAGAAGAGAGAGAGAGAAAGAGAGAGAGAGAGAGAGAGAGAGAGAGAGAGAGAGAGAGAGAGAGAGAGAAAGAGAAAGAGACGGACCAGGAAAATGAAATTAACAAAATTAGAAAAAAGAAAAATAACCAAGACCCAGAAACATTTCAAAAGAGATGAAAATCACATACAAAGGAATGTCAATAGTGTTTTCTTCCCAATCCGATGGAAATGCCTTTCAACTATAGAAATAGTATGATTTTAAAATAAAAAGTAAAAATTGCATTAAAAAAATAGCCTGGTCTCCCAGACAGACAAAGAATTAAAGCGAGACATTCTGCAAGACAGGGAACATCCGCCTCAAGGGGAGGCAAAAGTGAGGGTTAATTTTTTCGCAAAGAGACGGCATTGTCTGACAGCTATGAGCCTATGGCTTTTAGTTTTAAAAAATGATAGTGGAAGGGAGATTGGGAGAGAGAAAACAGGAAAGACTGAGGTGACCTTACAGATCTCACTCACAATACTCGCCGGTTGAGACAAAAAGCAGTATCAAGTGTATCAGGGTTTTCCTAAACTAAGCTGTTCAACTTCAAGAATAAAAAAAAGGTTCTTGGGGGAAAATTCCATAAAAATAATATGATTGGGCTTAGGAGGGGATGAGGAATGGTGGTGAGGAAAAGGGGGACGAGGAGGAAGAAGAAGAGGAGGAGGGGGAGGAGAAGAAGAAGAAGAAGAAGAAGAAGAAGAAGAAGAAGAAGAAGAAGAAGAAGAAGAAGAAGAAGACGAAAGAAAGAAAGAGAGAAAGAAAGAAAAAGCAAAAGAAAGAGCGGAAAAAGGAAAGAAACCATTAAAAAAAAACAAAAACAACTAAACAAACCGTGTTCTTCATCGCGTCAGCCACCTGCAGTGAGCCCTAAGCACACATGGATAACAAAATGGCAGGATTTTTGAGAACCAGAGACAGCATTTTAATACTTGAGACTGATATTTCGGGATTATTAGTCTGAAACGTCAGCTAAAAAAAAAAAAGATTTATTGCTTAACTATTTAGTTATTTGAAATTCTGTGCAGAGAATAAAAAAAAAAGAAAGAAAGAAAATAAAATAAAAAAGAAAACTTTAGGCTTAGACTTCAGTTTATTTGTTTTTTTTAAAAACCCTTCTAAATCGAAATCCTATTAAAAAAAAATTTATCGCGTTTCTCAACTATTCAGGAACCACAGACAGGGAAAAGGCAAAATGGGTTAAAATTCTTTGCTTCATTATATTGACAAGCACGTCTTACGAATATCCCATCTCTCTCTCCTCTTCCCCCCCCCCCCCCCCCTTTTTTTTTTCGTTAACAAGTAGCAGTATAACTTGCTTTTACCATCATCATCATCATCATCATCATTATTATTATTATTATTAGTAGTAGTAGTAGTAGTAGTAGTAGTAGTAGTAGTAGTATCAATATTTTTATTATTATGATTATTATTATTATTATTATTATTATTATTATTATTATTATTATTATTATTATTATTATTATTATTATTATTATTATTATTATTATTATTATTATTATTATTATTATTATTACTATTGTAATTATCGTTCGTGTTTTTGTTGATGATGGTGATGATTCTGTTGTTATTATTGCGCCTTTTTTGTTTTTGTTTTTTAATGATGATGTTGTTATGTTCGTTTTATTCCCTCTGGAAGAAAGAATACCCATCCTCTTCCCCTTCAAAACGATTTCACCTTGCAGGCCGTAAAGTCTACTTTAAAACCCACAGAAAACTAAGATTGTCTGGAAAAAAACCTTCAGTCCCATATCGAAAGTTCGAACTTTTTTGGATAATAATAGTCCTAAACGAGATGAAATGATGATTACACTGTAGGGCAAATTTAAGACCATATCCGCTCTTTTTATGGGGAAATAAGGATCGGTGTGTAGCCCTTTAGCGCGATCCTGTCGTAGACTGGACCCACTTGTAAGATTGATAGTTTTAGATCTCTTGTCTTTGAGTGACATTTAAACCATGGTGAACTTTACTTCCCATATTGATATCTCTCTCTCTCTCTCTCTCTCTCTCTCTCTCTCTCTCTCTCTCTCTCTCTCTCTCTCTATATATATATATATATATATATATATATATATATATATATATATATATATATATATATATATATATATCCAATTTCAGCCTTTCCCCTACCTAGAGCTGATTTTTCTTCATTCTCAACTCCAGTCTTCCCTAACTTATTCGTACCAATTTATTGTTTTCCAAATCTTGTTTCATGCACTGTCTCGTTTCGCACAACGCTACCAAAACTCTTGTACTGGTATAATCTTTCTTTTTTTCTTCGCGTCTCCATTGAGGTGGAATATCGAGTTATGTGACCACAAAATAAAGAATTCAGCGCGTTCAAAGGGAAAGATCGATAGAGTAGAAGTTTTTAAGTGGTAACTGTGGTCGAACAGGCAGCGGTGTAAATTATTGACTGATGCTACTGTTTTTCTTTCACGTTAGATGTAAAAGAAAATAAAACCTTGAAAGATACTTTTACTGGAGTATTTTCCACTTAGGATATAGACTCAGATTTGTCTGCAAGCCGGGATGACTGTATTGTTTGATTTAAGAGTCGGTTCAGAAAGGTTGTGTGCGTCACGAACAACATTTTGGAGTGAATCATCCAAATTATATTCGTAGCAAACCTTTATTGTTTTCGCTGGAGTTTGGAACATATTCATGGTTGTAAGGGCCTGATTCAGACCACCACCATTTTAATTTGTCGATCTTTTTTTTTTTTTTTTTTTGGGGGGGGGGGGGGGGGTCCTCGGCTACATTTATTAAAAAGTAATACCCACCTCGCATATCTGACTTTGACCAGTTTTGAATGCTGATAGTTATCTCTCTTCTGCCATTATACAAATTTTGTGTTATCACTTACACTTACGGTGCTGTCTGTTCAGAGTTGAATGGTCCATTGACCGAGTCAGTGTGCGCCGCATACACAATGAAAATCGGTGTCATTACGTTTTGACGTACTGGCATTTTCAGTTTTAGTGTGTATGTGTGGGGGGGGGGGGGGGAGTCATCGTTATTTCCCGAAAAAGACCAATAGGAAGTATTAAATGGTAGATTTTTTCCGTTAGGATTCTCTTAAGCGAAACCAATTTCGGTGAGAGTTTCTAATTTTCATATTATGAATAAAAATATTTTTTTTTTTTCAGAAAATTTTGGTGAAGTTGTAGTAGACAAAGATCATATGTATCGGAACTATTCGTGTATTTAGGTCAAAGTGATTGTAATCTAAAACAAAATTATTCTTTTGATGAAATCGAGCATTGTTGCTTTGTAGTTAGGGTGTTGACTACTAACTTGTAAACCTTGTAAATGTGTCTACGTTGAAACGTCAAGGCATGTCACCCGCTGAGGTTCACGTAACAAAACGCTCATTTCTAACTATTAATATTACAACCCAGATATCGCTATTCAATTTTCTTTTTTTTTTCCTCATTGGACTGTGTCGTGTTTATTCCCATCTCAGGTACCCTCCATGTTGGAGATGAGATCAAAGAGATCAACGGAGTGAGCGTACAGAATCAGCCGGTCAACACGCTACAAACCATGCTGGTACGGCTGCTGCCATTTTCTGGGGGCAAGGTGGCAAATCTGGTTTTGAAAAAACAAGGGAGGTGGAGGGAGGGAAGAGAGAGAGAGAGAGAGAGAGAGAGAGAGAGAGAGAGAGAGAGAGAGAGAGAGAGAGAGAGAGAGAGAGAGAGAGGCAGAAACTGAATTTCCCGGTAAAGTGTAAAAAAAAACAATTCAATGATCATCTTCATTTATTTAAGCTTTTAAATGCTCTTGGACTATACTTACAATTTATTTCTATTAATTTTGTTGCTAAAAAGAAAGACGTAAGATATGTCAATTTGAAATATTGCAATTTAGAATGGTTTTTTTTTGTTTTTTTGTTTTGTTTTTTTGTTTTTGTGTAGTGAGAAATATTGATTAAATAGTTACATAATTTTTGTTTAACACCTTTTTTTGACCCATGTTATTATGATCAATTTTCTGGTACATTCTCTTTTGAGAACGTCAATGGCTGTTTTATATTTCTGATATATCTGTCCATTGATTGGCCATTGATTCCTTCTCTCTAGCTGCCGATGCATCCACATGCTTCTCATGATATCAACTGAAATTCCTTTGCTGCTCAAATGCCGCATGACTCAGGGGATATACTGAATCGCTGATTCAAAGTTTTCGGGCTCAAATCCCAATATCAGTACTAAACGTCCCGAGGCCTGACGAGGGCTAACTCGTCTCTGTGGCTTGGCAGAAGACAACGACGATTTGTATGCCCAGCCTAAGCCATGTAGCACTCCTCTACAGTTGCGGCCCAAGGGGCAATCGTTGAAAGAAAAGATCTGTAGGTTCAGAGGCGAACAGGAGCAGGTCGTCGCGTTATGATGAAGCTGTGCCACACGTCTCTTTAGTTTTGGAGATAAATTTTTCTCTACATGTAGGCCTACATTTATATGAAGTAACATGCCTAACTTGAATATATATGGAATAAAAAATTTCATATCTCTCTCTCTCTCTCTCTCTCTCTCTCTCTCTCTCTCTCTCTCTCTCTCTTTCTCTCTCTCTCTGTTTCTTTCTCTCTCTCTCTCTCTCTCTCTCTCTCTCTCTCTCTCTCTCTCTCTCTCTCTCTCTCTCTCTCTCTCTCTCTCTCTCTATCTATCTATCTATCTATCTATCTATGTCTCTCGGGCAATATCGCCTCTTCCTCAATCGCGTACATATGTCTGGAGAGCATTTTTAAGAACCGTTTCTCTTAATTTATTTTTTAAAGCTACTGTAAAAATACCTACTCAAAACTGATGTCTTTTTACGTTGTTTCTTTTTTTATATGATACTCGGTTTTGGGCTGTCGGTAACATTTCACCGTTCTTTTGTATCACCACAACAATTATATCGTAGAGGGAGCTGAAGGGTTCTGTGTCTCTCAAAGTTCTTCCTTCGCTGTCAAGTCCCAAAAGCGAGCATTTGGCCCAGAAAGAGGTAACTCTAGGACACCAACCTTTTCTTTTTCCTTTTTTTGCAAGAGTAGCCTTCCTTTTCCCGCCTAGCGGAGGCTATATTTTTTCTCCTTGCTGATCTGCACTCTTGAGTCTTCTTGCTCTTGAAATAATATACGCGAATGTACGCCTTACGTATATAATTCAAAATCTGTATTGACTTTTAGCTTGATGCTGACTGTAGACGATTAGATCGATCTCCAAACCGATCCAAGTGGAAGAGATTTTGTTAACCTCTCAGAACCTCTGGAACCAGCATCTTGCATTAACCCTTTAATTAACACACGTTCTCTCTTTCTAGCTTTTAACTCTAATAGTGTCATACAACACTGTATTTGTGGACTATTACTAGCTTTACGGGTATACGGAAAAAAAAAATAATGTCCTCTCGTTGAGCACTTTTCACTCACCTTTTTTTTTCATCATATGCACTGACTGGGATTTTTTCCCATTATTAATTTTAATCTTATTCATACTTTTTTTTTTTTAATTTGGCGTAACAGTTTCTTTTTTTTTTTTTTTTCATACGAATCAATACGTATGATTTGTACACAATCTTTGCACCGAGCAATCGCAGAGCACAACGTTCTCTTCACGCCACCTACAGCTCGATTCTGAAGCATGTTTCCCCACTTTTTTTTTCATTAATAAGTGTCTCTCAGTCCTTATTCCAAATACGGTTTACCAGTTCCAGACCATTGGGCAGTTAGCATTCCTCCACTCGTCTCCACCATTTTTTTCACATTGCTCCGTAAATATAACCATTTAAACTGATGCCCTCCAATGTTAACAATTTAAATGGAAGTCCACGCTTTAGGAAAGGGTAGAATTATAATGATATAATGATAACAAAGAAACCGAGTAAGGGGAAGAAAATAAGCTGATGAATTGCTTTTAAGGGTTCACTTTGTACCAACATTTACTTCCCTTTTTTCCCACTACACTTTCATTCAATATTTTTTTTTTAATTTATTTTTTTTTTTTTTTTGGTGGACATCTTTAATCACGTTTGGCCACAATTTTATTTTTCATTCATATTTTATATGTGAGGTGATGGGTTCATTCTCTACAGCCTTTCCTACCCGCGTTGGTTTGATTTCGTTCGTTGTCACGCTATGTTGAGAGTCGTGTTTTATAGAATTCATCAACGGGCAACAGCAGGTTTGTCCCTACAGTTTTTGAATGTTAACACGGCTTCGAGGAATCTACTCTTGCATACGACGCTTTGGCAGTGTTGTGTTGAGGAGAGAAGGTCCCAACCTATTTCCAGTTTTGAGTTTTGTAAAACAAAGAAAGGATAAAATGGAGTCTTTCCACAGAAGTTGAACTTGAGGAAAACCGAGGATCCCACACTCTCTCTCTCTCTCTCTCTCTCTCTCTCTCTCTCTCTCTCTCTCTCTCTCTCTCTCTCTCTCTCTCTCTCTCTCTCTCTCTCTCTCTCTCTCATGTAAAACTGTTAACTTTTTCCTCCTCTTCATTTTTTTTTTCACTTCCTCAAGACACCCTCGTCAACTCCATTTTCTTCTTCTTATTATTATAATCCTTCTCATCTCTCCCCCTCCTCCGTCGGGCGATGACAGAAAGAGGCACGAGGGAATATTGTTCTCCAAATCAGTCCCAGCCTTAGAATCTTCGTGCCGCAATGCGAGGTAATTCCGACAATTTACGATGGTTTTTTTCCTGCTGGAACGTAGATAGTCTCCCCCTTGTTGCTAAATATAATCGGTGTTGTTCAGGTGTTGTAAATTTTTTTTTTTTTTAAACTTTTCCTGTAGTAGCAGCATTGTAATATACTCGTGAACTACATGGACTGACGGCATATGCATCTAGTACATGAAATACTCGAATCAAGGAGTATTTTTTTTTTTTTTTTTTTAAATGAATTTTGTTTTTATGATGCGTCTATGGAAGGATCTTTGGATTATTCCGAGCTCAATCTCATTTTTTTTTTATTTTCTCTACTGGAAGTAGGCCGAATGTATTTGAAAAATCTTAGAATTACGCCCCCATCCTCCATGATGATTAAGATAACTTGAGACAAATTCATGTAATATTCCTCCTGTTGCTCTGTCATTTAGCAGGCCGAGGAAGGCGCGAGTTTCCACTAGTTATAATGTTCACATAGTGTGGAAATCTGGCATGTTTTATGCAGTTTCACCTATAATTGCCCTCTAACATCACCCATCACCGCCAATGGGCTATGTAGTTGTGTACTTCGATGTTTGAATTTGAACAGAAAAAATGGTGTGTGTTTGTGTGTGTGTGTGTGGGGGGGGTAGAAGGGGAAGGGGACATGCTTAAATCAGAGCGTGCGCTTTCTTCGTCGTTCGTTTCTAAATGTTCTAAATGTAGACTTTAAAATGAAACGAATTATTCTTGTGATTATTATGATATTCAGTATCACTTTTCACCTCTCAAATAAAGTTTTAAAAGACGAAGAGCAGCACAATCTGCCGCTTTCTCAAAAGCCAATCGCAGAGGGGGGGAAATATGTTCACATCGCCGTTGTTTTTTCCATTTTTTTAATGATTATAGATTGTTTATTTGTGTGCGTGTCTGTGTATTTTCTCATTTTTGTCGAGATGGATGGTGTTTTAGGCTAAACATGGATCAGGTTTGGAGGTTAATCATGATTGATTCACTGTGCCTAATTAAGCACTTCACACACATTAAATAAAGATGTTTAAATGATGCACTAGTTTCGATATTATGAAATGTCGCTCTGCTCCTTTTGGTCTTCTTTTTTCTTTTATTTTTTTCTCCCAATAAAAGTACTAAAAATTAGAGTTGATATGACAAAATGCAGGGAAACATTTATGACCCAAAAGACCTCTTACCATGAGTATTCCTTTTTTTTCCCTCTTTTCCTTTTTTTCTTTATACTAACGACAGCTCTGTCTAATGGAATGCGCACGCTTCACTGATATTAATATTTTTTATTCATCTTTTCCGCCTATATCTTGTCAACCCTTGTGCCATCCCAATAATTGCCGACGTGTTGACCCATTTTGTCTTCTTTGATATTCATCATACGCTTTTCTTTTCGCTTCCAAGATTTCTCCTCCCCCCCTTCTTTTCTCAGGCTCTTTTTCCACTTTGCATGCTTTTTTTTTTCTTAATGTTTCACATTTGCCGACATACTTTTTGTTCTATGTAAAGAACGGAGTGTTGAATCGTGATGTAGCATGTTTAGTTCGATTGTTTCTCTCTAAATGTGTATTATTAATGACGATAAGAATTGAGGCAAGACTGCGACAGCATGAGAAAATTAATTGAAATTAGTGAAATTGGTGGTGAATTTTTTTTTTTAAACTTTAATGTTAGTTTCAATTTTGAATTTTTTTTTTTTAATTCATAATTTTTTTTATATTTGTATACATATATATATATATATATATATATATATATATATATATATATATATATATATATATGAATAATCGAGAACTTTCCTACTTCATTGTTCATTTTGATCACTAAGGGATAATAGCTAGAACAATCTTGTAAAGATTTAACCTGATATAATCATATAGTATTTATATGAAATTAATCGCTTATCTTTTATTATGCCCCCGGTTTTTTATTAGGCATACGTGATGAATATCATGTGGGTGGGTGGGGGGGGGGGGTATTGTTAATTATAACTATAAACATTATGAGAGAAATGATATGAAATATTCATCTAAGGAATGCTAGTGAATTTCGATGATAATGAAATGATTTTTGCTACGGACAAAGTAGCGCTGCAAGGATTATGAAAGTGGAAAACTGAGAACCAGCGATTTCAAACTTAGTAGATCTGGTAGTGCTTTATACTTTGTAGCTTTCTCAGATTTATGAGAATGAAAAGAGAAACTTTAGTGTTGTAACGTACGCGCAGCATGCTTTTAAGTATTTTGACAATTACCAATCAATGTATACAGATAGCTGATTTTTGCGGGTTTTTTGTTTTTTGTCATTTCAATTGACATACGTTTATTGAAGAGAATATTTCATGTCTTTTTCTTTGCAAAATTTCGAGCTAATGAATACGTTTACATCACACTTATATACTCTTTTGGAATAATTAGGAAGGTCTTTTTCTTTGAAATAGAATAAAATAAATTGATGAATTGCTTTTGTTATCATTAATTTCAATCTTGAAATGGAGCTTTGCTAGTTTGCGAAGAATAGAATTAATTTTTTGGTTTACATGATTTTTATTTAAAATATCCTTTCAGGTAGGAAACAAAACCTTGAACTTTAGAAATAATCATCCTTTTGCATTGATTTTTTTAAAAGCATCTGATGACGAAATAAATTAAGACTAATCTATTTACACGTATCTGTCGTGGCTTTGCCCAGATCTACGTGCGGGCCTTGTTCAACTATGACCCCAACGGCGACGACCTAATACCGTGCTCGCAAGCAGGTGTGCCCTTCCAAGTCGGGGATGTTCTTAGAGTGAGTACCTACTCTTACACCCATTTACTCTCACTAACTCCGTTATATCAAGATTCTTTTTGTTGCGGTTGATTGATTCGTTAAAAGGATAGAATGATATTCTGTAACCATTATAAGTATTTCACAAGACAAATTCAAGTTCCATCCTTGAATTCTGGATTTAATTGTATGTAAAACGCTAGAAGTTCAAGCTATTTACCATGTCCATATTCTCGTGAAGAGAGATGAGAAACAGGGTGAAATTTCTGGGTCGACCCTCGAAATAACGAATACTGCTAAGTTAGGATAAGAATAGTTAGTTTAATGTGTAAAAAAAAAAAAATCCAGATCCATTTTTAGATCCTTTTAAACATTCATTATCATGTAGCTTTAAATACACGCCCGCCTTTGAATTCCCGTAAGGCCGCGAACCTTTAGGCAGTTTTTGCGGAAATTCCCAGCCTTCTAGTAATGGTTTAAAAAAGATCTAAAAAATAGATTTGGAAAGTAGAGAATTATCCGATTTCCTTTCTTCAAGACTTCCTCTCTTCTACTGTACGTTTGTTTTTTGTTGTTGTTTTGTTTTGTTTTTTGTGTGTGTTTTTTTTACTGGCGGCTGGTTTGATTTGTTATACCCAGGCAACAACAGTATTTTAACTGTCTTGCTATTTGAAAATAGCGATCGAGCGAATCTCAAACCGTTTGAACAGATTGTAAGTATTTGTTATGCACTGTATTCAAGTGATGGTTGAGATTTTAGAAATGATCTGTTGAAAGGAGAAACAGAAGGAAAGTGAATTGTTCCCCTAATTTGTGAACTAAACTGAAGAAACACATTTTTAATCACTTTTTATTTCCAAGCATTAAATTAAACAGAGTTATCTTAATACTGTACTGTGACATTTGCTTTATTCGTGTTGAACTCCTGTTTCCCACAGATAATTAGCAAAGACGACTCGGACTGGTGGCAAGCTAAGAAGTGGGAGGTGAAGACATCCGGCCCCGCGGGTTTGATTCCCTCGCCAGAGCTGCAGGAGTGGAGGACTGCCTGCGCCGCCATAGAGAGGGCGAAACACGAACACGCTGGTGGGTTTCTGTGTTCACACTTCTTACACAATATCTTCATCCCTCTCTCCCTGTCTCTCTGTGTCTCTACCTCTCTGTATCTCTCTCTCTTTCTCTCTGTCTGTCTGCCTCTCTGTCTGTCTGTCTGTCTCTCTCTCTCTCTCTCTCTCTCTCTCTCTCTCTCTCTCTCTCTCTCTCTCTCTCTCTCTCTCTCCCACTCAACCCCCTTATCTTTTTTTTTCTCCGATTCCAAACATAAGATTTTTGTTCACTTTACTCCCCCCCACCTTTTATTTTTCCCGTCCAGCCAACTGTTCCTGGTTTGCCCGGAAGAAGAAGGACAAGTACTTGGCCAAACACAACGCAGTGTTTGATCAGCTCGACCTCGCTACCTACGAGGAAGTGGTCCGCCTTCCGCACTTCGTGCGCCGCACGCTGGTGCTCCTTGGGGCTCACGGCGTGGGCAGGCGGCACATCAAGAACACGCTCATCACAGGCCACCCGGACCAGTTCGCCTATCCTATACCACGTGAGGCTCATTCTTATTAACTCCAGGTGTTTTTTTCCCGTAAGATCTGTTCTTCATTTGTTGAAGAATCTTAGCCGAGTGTGTTGGGATGTCGACATTCTCAAACACTAGTCTAGTGATGCGATGTTGTTGGCCTATTAGTGGTAAATAAGCAATCTTAATCTTCAAAATATTTTTTACGATTTTGTCAAGTCTAGTCAAGTAGAGCAGAATGTTCCAGAACCACGTGACATGTTTTAACATCAGTTTTAAACAAGGTGAAATTTAAGTTACGTTCAGATTTTCCCAGGTCTAAACAAGCTGAGATTATTTTAAGTTCAGGTTGCCGCATTGCATCTTGTGATTAATTTGATCTAGACTGTTGTCAGTGACAAACCTCTATATGTAAATATAGATTGTACAACGCTCTTACCGTATTCTCTCCCTTTCCTCCTGCGAGCCAGATACTACACGCCCCCCTCGGCATGACGAGGAGGACGGCAAGAACTACTTCTTCGTGTCCCACGAGACGATGATGCGGGACATCGGTAGCAACCAGTACTTGGAGTATGGCACGCACGAGGACCACATGTACGGCACCAAGCTGGACACCATTCGCAACATCCACTCCAGGGGTCTCATGGCCATCCTGGATGTCGAACCTCAGGTAAGTGTGGACAGGCTGGGCTCAGATAGATGGGAGGGGAACAGGTGCCTTGTGTCAAGTCATGTCAGCTGTGGACCGTAGGTCTCTTTTTGAGTTTGAATAAATAAGGGGTTTATTATTGTCAGTGTTTTTTTTTTAGCAGAGAAGATATATTTTATAGGTGCCGAGTCAATTTTGCCTGCAAAGATTTATTATAACTCCACTTTTTTAGCATAAACGGAAG
The DNA here is from genome assembly GCA_033675545.1 of Elysia crispata. Taxonomy (NCBI): domain Eukaryota; kingdom Metazoa; phylum Mollusca; class Gastropoda; family Plakobranchidae; genus Elysia; species Elysia crispata. The sequence continues at coordinate 46,955 of JAWDGP010004468.1, forward strand.
TTGAATATCTTTGTCCTAATGAACTCGTGTAAACAGATTTAAAAATGTGTCGTCGTGACGCGCAATATGGCACCTGGAAGATGAACAATTTCAAAACAAAATCAAAATCGTGTTGGTCGCTTTCAGAAGATGGAATATTAAGAAAGCTTGAGCGTGCACCTGCTTAGCTTTTTTGTTTAAAAAAGCAGCTAAATACAGGTCTATGCCGGTTTTTTTAATTTCATGTGTCGCCAGAAAAAAAGTTGAGGATCAGAAGTATAATTTTGAGTAGAATGCTTAGATATTGACGGACAGCAAAGAAATCTAATGAAACAGATAAATGAGAACTTCTTAGAGAAATCACTCGTTTTTAAAAACATGTAAAAAATTAAAAAAGAATACATCAAAATTTTCATCCAGTAAAGAAAAGAAAGACACTGAAACATTTAGCAATTGGTGTGATGGAGAGTATAATAAGTGAAGATGATAGATGGATTGGCAAAGTGGCTTAAATAGTTAGATTGACAGAAATGGTTCAAGCAAAGAGGTGTACAGAAAGGAATGAGC
>JAWDGP010004468.1:52500-90000 GCA_033675545.1 Elysia crispata
GCACGCTGGAGTCTGCCATCAGAGAGATGTCTAGCACACCGCAGTGGGTGCCCGTCAGCTGGGTATACTGATGGTCTCACGGACACGTGCTGTGGGAGGAGCAATCATTGACTAGAAGTGCCACTGGATTCGGAGGAAAATGCCACAAAGTGTGTTGTTTGGAGATTGTGAGAATAATGAGGATTCCTTCGACGATTTGTCGCACAAGAATCTGCGCTCTAGAGCTTATTGTGAAGGAAATTCCCGTCACCTCTGAAGTAATGTGGGCCAGTTAGGGAATCGTTGACAGCATATTGAGAAAGAGAAAGGAGGGCCAATTTGTGGAGAGACCACCGTTTGGAGGTGGCGGGGCATGGACATTGGTGTTGAGACAATTGAGGTCTGGAGTTTACATCGAAAAATATTATAGAAACGTACACGAACTCCACGGCCTGTTAAGTTGGTGTGTGGTTTATTATTGGGCCCCACAAGACACTTGTGGACAAAGGATGATAGGATTAATGGACGTAGCCCAAGATAGTCGATTTCCTTTTTTTAGAGCTTTTTAGAATGAAAGGAAATGATTGAGAAATATTAGTTGTTATGCTATTCTACAGAAAAAAGATGAAGACTAAAAGAATGATTCCCTTAACCATGTCAGCATATTCTTTTGACATGCGAATTGTGAACAACGACATTAAGAAGGCGATTTATACTCATGAGGAGGAAAATTTTTATTATTCGTGTGGCAATGCTTATAGTGTTGTTGCAAGGCATGTTTATTAAGTTACAGTTTTCTGAAATATGAGCGAAACATTGAGCATTTACAGAGACTTTTTCGGTATGAGTACAATATAGGGCTTGAAGAAAACTTTCAATGTGGCAGGGAGTTTTTAAGTAGGATTACCGGTACCTTACTAGTAGATTGTAATGCTAGCAAGTAGGGGGGAGAGAAATGACTATCAGATCACCTGTCAGATTATGGCGCCTAGGAGAAGAGGAGGGACACCAAAGTCCGTGCCTTTGATTTGATGTATGTTTTAAGCTTTTTTTTTACCTGCAAGCCCTTTTAGTGAGTATGAAAGAAGTGATGGGTTTAATGTCTGCATAAAATATATTTGGTGTCGAGTTCAGAGATAGAGAGAAAGAGTGAGTGAGAGAGAGTATTTGTTAAATGCTAAAGAGTAAAGATGATGCTTTTAAAGTAAAGGAGGCAAGAGTTTTTGTTTATGGTAAATACAGACTACATTTTTATTATTTTTTTATTGTATAATGATAAAACTGGCTTTCTTTTTGTTGTCCAAGCAGTATGAGCTCGTGGATATTATGTCATCCCATGTTAGGGTTATTAAATAGACATGAGGTCTGAAACTAAATTATATGTGTCAGTCTCTTGTTCTGAAGTTTGATCAACCAATTTACCCCCCTGTCCGCTGGTAAATGCATGGATATTATACATAGAGAAAAAAAATCCAAATGTGCAGTGGTCTGAAGACAATTGCCTTAGAAAAGCTAGTTTATCTCTATGTTAGAATGGGTTCACAAAATTAAAAATAAAAAAAACAAAGTTCAAATTAAACCAATTTTGGTGACTCTGAATTGTAAGTGACCTCCTTCTTATTAATTTAAGATTCTCTTGAGTGAAGATTCATTCACATATTAAGGAAAAAGAAATGCACACAATATCTTTAATCTACATTCAGCTAGGCACCCAATATGAATGTCTGAAGTATTATTATAGGCCCCCATTGTACCCATAGATTGCCTGTGACGCAAAGGGACTTGTAGAGAGTGTATAAATCTAGTATTGTGAAAGTCCAAAACCAATGTTTTCATGTGGTCTCTGGAAGGATTAGAAATGGTCAAGAGGAAGATTCCCTCTCTGCAATAATATTCCTCTAACTTGCAATATACTTTGTCGCTAAAATTCTCCTTACTTTTTTATTTCTTTGCATGTTATGTATGACCACTTGTTGCTAAGCCTCCATGGCTATTTCAAAATTGTTTTCATTTTGACAGTTGTTGAGTTAGTAGTCCATCATGATACCTGTAGAATGGGATAGGGAATACTGTTTTCTCATTTGTTTGTGCTGTTACAAGTAGAGGGTAAGCCGGTTTGCTTGAGGAGATCATAATCACAATAAATCAAAGTTTTAAGCAGAAAATTGTTCGAAAAGTGGACATTACATCTAGGTAGCATTAAACTTAAAAATGTACTTATGGTGAAAGTATTATCTCTGTTCTTATATGTTTTTGCAAGTAGAATAAAAGTAGAGAGGTAGAGGTGTTTTATCGCCTGGAATGAGCAGGAAAACACTATTATGCATCTGTTGGTCAACTGAAGTTTGATGTTTTGTGCAGACAATTAAATTAACACATATTTTGAGCTTCCCTAATGCTTGTGTTACAAAAAATAATGGTAATAAAATGATTTTGAGAAATTGAAAGACAGCGGAGATCAATGTGATATTACTATGATTGCGATGATTTTGAAGATAATAATGGGCTTATTATTTTGAGTGATTGGGAGTGAGCGAGAAGAAACTTGAATATTTGTATCCCAAAAACTTGCCGCCACTTCCACTGCCTTGCAGCTGCGCTGAACACACATCTTGCTTGTGTCTTGGGTGATATCCTTTTTTACAACTTCATAATTGTTGATTCAAAAAACAATGGGCTCAGGGGATAAGGATGGTATTGGCTTTTCCTTGCCTTGATATAGGCAGGAGGAGAAGGGATGATTATAAATGAGAGAAAGAAATGAAAGACATGATCATACATTTTAAAACTTGTTGTCCACTAAACTTACATGCTTCACTCTTATATCATGTAAACATGTTTCCTGACAAGGATGTTTTCCTGATGTACCTTCCGACCAAGTCAGCTTTCTTAAATTGTCAACAATTATTTCATTTTTAGAAAAGAATTTCACACTTGTACGTATATTTACATTTTATCACATTACATTGTATTGTGAGATTTGAGTTGACCGGATTTTTTTTTAATATTTTCCTTGCATGTTTTTTTTCATATGAAAATGATTTCAAATTTAATTTTTGTCAAGTTAAACCAAGGTTAATATATGAATGCTATTTTTTAGCCGATCACTACATGATTTTTGCGACTGGAATATTCATTATTTTTTGATCGATTAAATTTTTGTGACTTCAACGATCAAAGCTATTTGATCATACATTATCTCGTAACGTGTAATGGCTCTATATTATCTTTAATTTTCTTTTTAACTTCAATGAAGAAATAAGTTTTCTATTTTTTTTATTTTTTCTATTTATGGTTAACGGTTGTGTGTTGCTATTGAGAATTAGATGAATAAATTTCTTTAGGATGAGTTTTTACTTCTGTCTTTCTTGAAAACAACCTGTTTGACAGTTGCCATTATTTATTTTATATTCATACTTTGAAGAGAAGTGTTGTGAGGTGTCTGAATCCATAATATTAATTTGGTTGATGAGCATTGCAAAGAGCTATAATAACTTTTACATCGATTTTTTTTTTTTTTTTTTATTAAATATGGTAACCCTCATTATAGTTAATTATGTTTGATTTTGTTTGAACTTTCAATTTTAAATTATTTTAAATTTCCAAAACACCCAACTATGATGATGATTTTGTCATGGAATTTTGCATTGTGAGTTATTACCATCTTGTTTTTCTTTTTCGACATTGCTACTGTCAGAAGTGGCCTCAAGCACTCAACCTTCCTGCAAACTGCCAGTCTGGTCGCCTAATTTGTCACAGTATTTGAGTCTTTCTCAGTCTTCAACTCTTTTATTGACAGCTGTAGGATTGCAAATATTTAAAAATCTCTTTTGCATCTGATTTGACTTTTAATGCAAAGAATTCTTATGTAAACATACTCAGATATAATTTTTTTATTTTCTCTTAATTGCAAGAAGTGTCTATATTATTTTGTTTTTTGGGAGAATGCACTGTTCTTGATTTATTTGCAAGCATCATGTGTGTTGTGTGATTTTAAAAGCAAAACAGGTTATGTATGTAACTGTGAAAGAAAATTTTTTTTTTAATGTATGCACTATGTGATAAATTGAATTTTACTGAAGGTTATGTCGAACATGACGCATAGGAGTTGAAGGTGAATATTCAAATGGAATCAAATGCGGCACTTTATGATTTATGTGTTTGTGAGGATGTTAACCTCACTGGTCTGTTTCATGAAAGAAGCAATAAATATGATCAAATGTGGATTTATTTCAATTATTTTTTAAGCAAGTGATATGAAATCACCAGAATATAGCAATCAACACGTGGAAATGGGACCTTTTGTGGAAAGCACATGAATAACTTACTCGTGCATACTATTATTTATATATGAGGGAAACCGAGAAGAGAAGCATTTTGTTCCTGTTCATCTTTCTATGTTGCAGCTGGACCACATACACAGGGATAGTGATTGACTATCACCTTCTTTACAACCACATAGATACATTTTACATAGCTTTGTCTTCCACTGTATAGTCTTTGTTCACACTTAAATTTACCTGATTTGGTATTATAATTCATGTTATGATGACAATAATTATCAAATATTTAATTTTGTTCTGCTTGTTTTTCTGGGGGTTTTTTTTGTTGCTGTTGTTTTGTTTGTTTGTTTGTTTGTTTTTAAAAGAATGAAAGTAATCATCATGACAAGTGCACCTTTGATTTATTTTGTTGATTGATACAATTAATGATTTTTTGAGTAATTTAGGACAATCGTTTGTATAAGTGATTTTGTCAGAAATAAGTATAAATTAAAAGTTTACATCATTTGTCTTGGCACGAGTTCAATCCAGGCAGATATGAAAAATGCGACCATTTTTGTCTCTGAGATAAGTGAACGTATGGTTTTAAGTCTTTTCCCTTTTGGAGCCATGAGAGGAGTATCTGTAATAGAATGGTGGAATCAATCAACCATTCATGAGTTAGGGCTCAAACAAACGATCAACGCACTGTAGCAACTCTAGATCAAAACAGCATTCAAATTTTATTTAGGGTGGCGTATAAAGACTATAGATGAAATGCCTACATGGATCCCATGACGTTTTTTTTTTTAATCTCAGATCAATTAGATCCAACACTTTTATCTATTGCATAATGTAGAAATAAATAGATTATAGTATTTAGTGGACCTTTTACACATGATCTTTTGATGCACTGTTAGACATCCTCGTGGCTACTTATTAACAGTATAAATTGATAGCTAAAAACAATTTTGTGTTAAAACTAAACGTTAAGCACCATGCTTTAGGGCTTGGATTTTATCACGTGAAATGAGATAAGCTGTATTGTCAATGCGCAAAGCATAAAAAACTGTCATTTAAGGTTCCATTGGAAAAACTTTCCGTACTTTTTTCAAATTTGTTGTTTTGGTAAGTTGATTTTGTTTACTCAGACTTGAAGTGATTTTGAGCATTCAATTTGTTTCCTAGAACTTTCGAGATGAAACCACATCATCAACAGCTGTTTTGGCTCTGCTTTACATTATTTACTTATTCAGGCTATTGCTAATTCTAAACTTAACAATCCAATATTATTTATTGGGCTTGATTTTTAAGAATGATTCTTATTTGTGAAGCCTGAAAGAAAGGAATTTTTTTTTAATCAATCAGAGTGTGATTTTGAATTCGCTTTTTGTCTATGCTCACAAAAATAAAATGCCAACTGTCCTCAGCAAATTTAGAGGTTGGCTTTTTTTAAGGCATAGGTCCAAGACAGATAAGAAGGCTTTTAATAAATAGAAAAATTTTTTAACCAGTCATTATTGTTTGTTTTAAATCTGTAAATCTTAGCTGTTGGATTGCTTCTACTTCTAATGCATGTCACACAGCTAAACGAAGATTATGTTTGCTTGGAATTGTAGTGTGTGTAAATGGTTAATTGAAGCAGTGACTTTCTTTGTCTCTTCTTTTTTTTTTAATTGTGCGTATGACGATGATTAATGTATGCACTGAAAGCCTTTTTCATGGAAATCTTTTTGAAATACGCTATCCATTTCACAAACCTTGTACAATCTTGCATGTGTCATACACGCATGTAACATTTTAAAATGAATTACTTTTTTCTTTAGTTTTCATTATCACGCATGTATTACCAATAATGATTAAAACTCATTTTGATGAACTTCTGCGTTACAGGAGTTATGATTTTTTTTCAGTTTGTTTTGTTTTCTTTGTTCTTTCAATCATCCTTTGTGTGAAAATTTTGAGACATTTTTTTTAAATATCAGTGGCTTTCAAACTTTTTGGATAAATATTTTGGGCGGTCTGTATTCACCAATAGAAAAGTATTTTGGTTTCTTAATGTGCTACTTAAGGTTCAATTCCTTCTGAATATTCTAAACAACTTCATAAATGAGATGCCAAGCTAATCCTGCAAAACTAAGGACACGCAGTCCAGAACTCAGATGACAGGTAAAAACTACATTCTAATATTATCTAAGGATTTTGGTTATAAGTGTAACGTGGTTGCCCACAGAACTTATAAATTGAAAATAAAAAAAAATATATATATAGATAGATAGATAGATAGATAGATAGATATAGAAGATCTTACCTTAAATTCTCTTCATACTACACTTGTGCTTCAAGCGGAGGGCAAAGGTGTCGCCCGTCCTCCGCTCTCTTCGGGTATGACTGAGGTGTGTTCGGTTGCCGTTCCGACCTTGTGTTGTTTTTTTTTTTTTTCGTTTCCGGTCCACTGGTAGTTTTGTAGTAGATGTTACTTTCTGTGGGGGCACGATGAAAATATTTCCCTTCTTTTGTTGAGGCTTGGTTTTGTTTTTAGAATGAAATATTTCTCTGCTATGCAAAGGTTGCATCTGTTTGTTGCTGCTGAGTATGGCTGCGCTCTTTCCATTACATCCCTTGATAAGTGGTGTTCAGTTTTTGATTCCTTAAGTTTCCATATGAATTCACTTAAAGTTGTGGCTGATTTTTTGTGGTTAAGTCTAAAGCTCGATGTATGCTGATTGTATCTGGTTTTGAACTCATTTTCTGTTATTCCTGTGTAAGTGTCTTGTTTTTTCGAGGGTTTCTGTTCCACAGTTGCCTTGTATACCACTCCCTTTTGGAGGCACTGGCCTTTGAGTGGGCAGAATTTTTTATCCCTGCAGTTGCAAGTTTTTCCTTGTTTTTCTTTTATCTTTGTAGATTCAAGAACAACAAAACAGTACGGATATGAATGAGATAAACTGTACGCTGACTTGCTTTACTTTCCTGGAAATAGATAAAATGTCTGAAACGTTACACTCAAAGTCTTTTGTAAATAAAAGAATTTAAGTTATCATCCTCAAAAGCTTAAACCTAAGTTTAGGTCGAATGTGTCTAAATGAAACCAGTAAGAAATAGAAGCAGCAGCAGTGGGAGGAAGCAGCAGAAACACTAGTAGTAGTAGTAGTAGTAGTAGTAGTAGTAGTAGTAGTAGTAGTAGTAGTAGTAGTAGTAGTAGTAGTAGTAGTAGTAGAAGTAGTAGTAGTAGTAGTAGTAGTAGAAGTAGTAGTAGTAGTAGAAGTAGTAGTAGTAGTAGTAGTAGTAGTAGTAGTAGTAGTAGTAGTAGTAGTAGTAGTGTAGTAGCAATAGTAATGAAGTAGTAGTAGTAGTAGTAGTAGTAGTAGTAGTAGTAGTAGTAGTAGTAGTAGTAGTAGTAGTAGTAGTAGTAGTAGTAGTAGTAGCAGTAGTGTAGTAGTAGTAGTAGTAGTAGTAGTAGTAGTAGTAGTAGTAGTAGTAGTAGTAGTAAATGATGTTGTTATTGAAGCTTTAAAATGCAACTGAACTCGTCTTTTAATAGACCGTTCGCAGTTTTGAAGTGAAGTAACGTACCAAATGGTGATTGGGCTGACATGAGTTGACAGTTCCTGTCGAGGATGAACCATGTCTGGATTTGGAAACTAAGATGAAATTGAGTTGGATAATGGTTTCTACAGTCCAATCTTCTTTGGACGTTGTTGTCTTTTTTTTTAATTGGTGTTTTGGTTTTGGTTTTTGTTTTGTTTTTTGTTTTTTTAGAATGGTCCGAGTTTTATTGTTTTAGTATGTAGTTATTAGTGTGATTAATCCCAGTTGTTTGAACATTTGTAAATTCCGTTACAATATTACACCTATTTGCAGAGAAATTAGAGTGAAGCGGGAAAAAAAATTGAAATCTGAAAATGTGTATGGGAAAAAATTGATTCGTGGACGGTCTTAACAGATGAGTAGGAACGTAACGATGCATCTTTGCACATGCGAAAAGTATTTCGTTGAAAGGTAATTTTTCGTTTTTTAATACGATCAAGTTACGGAATACATCCATTAGGTGGTTCGGCAGAGCGGTATTTTCCCATATTCTGAGTCAGGCTCTCTGTGAGTTTGCGTTGCCCGCAAGTGACTGCTTCCATGGTGTGACCGCGCGGTTTGATTTTGTTTCCTAAAATAAAGTTGTAAGCCTAAAGCAGGCATGTCTTTAATCCGGCCCTCAGGCTAAATGAGGCCTGTGTTAAAATTTACAATGGCCCGCAGCCTCTGTCATAAAATCAATAACAATTAAACGTTAATCACTTAATGGTTCAAAGAATGTCAGCCTGAATGCATACCCCCCCCCCCCCCCCCGGACACCCCAGGCTAACTGTAACGCTAACAGCTCTGGTCATTGAATCTCATGCCCTCATTACCTGAGTCTGTACAACCCGACACTCAGGCGCAAGGTCAATTTTGTTTTCAACGGGCACTTTGACAATTCCTTCTTTGTCGCAGCTTTCAACAAAGTTTAACCAATAGTTAGTCTCAGATTCGAAACTCTCCTGGAGAAGAAATAGAGCGGCATGTTAGCCAACCTTTCTGAACAAAGTTGGGTTGAAGAAGTAATAAACCTGCTGCGAACGGTAAGGATTCCTTTGATGAAGATGAATGAAGTTTCGGGTATTCTATTTGCTATGCACAGTCCATAAGGAGTTTTGCGCTTTAAAGAAACCTGTAACCGTAGGTCAGAACTCGTTTGAAAACGGAGAATTTAACGATGCAACAGATGTTAAAATAAGAACACACACAAAAACAAAAACTGAAGTGAGTGTAAGATTGTAGACAAGGAAATTAAAAATAGGCATGGAAGACAAAAAGGTGAAACAGCCTGTTGTATGGGTTAAGATTCTCTTTTTCTTATTGGAGGTTTATAATGCTCTGTGAAACTATTTTACAAAATTAAGTCCGCTTTATTCTCTCTCTCTCTCTCTCTCTCTCTCTCTCTCTCTCTCTCTCTCTCTCTCTCTCTCTCTCTCTCTCTCTCTCTCTCTCTCTCTCTCTCTCTTTCTCTCTCTCACTCTCTCTCTATCTACTTGTCTATCTATCTCTCCCTTTTCCTCTTTCTTCCCCTCTCTCAGTCTTCCTCTCTCTTCTCCTCTTTCTTCTTTCTAACCCCCCCCCCCCCCCTTGCCTTTCTTTCCATCCATCGCTATCTTTCTCCCTCCATTTCTTTCCTTCCCTCCTCTCCCTCATCTGCTGTATCCCATGCCTCTAGTTCTTAAGTCACTTTTATAACCTATGCAAATTCTCCCGATCTTACCTCTATCCCACCCCCTTTCACTCACCCTGCTGGAGATATCGAAGACTATGACAAAACAGCGAGCTCTGAGAATGAAGTGTAGTAACATCAAGGATCTCCAGCGCTCCATGCCGGCTGTGTCCTACACCTGGCATGTCACTGCAGGGTCATCCAGAGTCCTGGACATGACCACACCTGGTGATATATAATTATTATCTATTCACAGCCGGTGCTGGGTATAATAGAATTTGCTTATTTCCAACTATCACTGCTTAAATAATACATGTATAGGATTAATCAAGATTTAGATCTAGTTCCTTTTAACACCGGTTGGGAATAGCCATAACTCATACTGGGGCCATTGGGTAGGCCTCCATAATGATAAAAGATTAAAAGCCTATTAATCTTGTTAACCGTGTAGGAATAGAAGAAAAGATATTGATGCAAAATATGACCTTACAAGTTTTGCTCATCTTGAGCCTAATATTTTTTTTTTTTTTTTGCATTATGGATGTTGGCGTTATTTATTTCTTCTTAAAAATGGTATCATTCTTTGATAGATTGTGTTCGTGGTTTTTGTTGTTTTTTGGGGGGTTTTTTTTTCAGTCTTCAAATCATCATACAAGTACTTGATATATAATTATAATGTGTGGTGGTAGAGGAAAAGGTAGTAATCCCTTTTCAAGTGTGTTATAACGGTGAAAATGCTCCATCACCGGGATAAGACTCTTGCAGATTGGGGGAGGGGAGGATAATCTCTAACTTACCGCCTATGGTGATTTTATATCGCTCTTTCACCTGATGTTGAAGAAACACATCTCCCACGGAAGTCTTCCCAACATCTAGGTCCCCAACTACACAAATCTTGATCTCTGGCGTATACTGGCTTTGTCTGAGCTGGTTCGCCATGCCCGTGGAATGTTGTGACAGCTACACTACAGTGTAACAGTAGAGAGAAACACGAGGCGATATGACTTTTTGTGGCATCTAATCGTCTTACTTACCTAAGATTTCCCCGTATTGGACCGACCTGATAGTAAGATACAGGTTCGACATGGCCGCTGAATGTTGCTACAGTTACGGTACTAGGTAATATTAGAGAGAAGCACAGGGTGACATGACTTTTTTGTGGCATCTATTGGTTTTGTTTATGTTTTATCTGAGATCTAAGATCCTGGTACGACATGGTCGTGGAATGTTGTTACAGCTACCCTACTGGGTAAGACAGAAGCAAAAGGTGATATGTGGCATCTATTGGTCTTACTTATCTGAGATCTTTCCGTATTCGGACGACCTGGTAGTAAGATATGTGGAATGCAGATACAGCTACAGTACTGGGTAATATTAGAGAGACGCACAAGGTGATATGTGGCATCTGCTAGTCTTACTTGTCTGAGGTCGACCCTCTAGCAATCACCCCTTTCACACAGCTAGTTCAATCTTCAATGTTCATCATTCGTGCAATTTTTACTCTTTGTTTGATGTAATCTATCCATAAAAACTGATAAAAACCCCATAATATTGCGTTCTTCGATTTTCTACCCTTCACATCAAGACTGTCATTAAATAAAATTATTCAGTAACAAGTTTAAATAGGTCCACCCTTACTAAAAAGGCGAGGTCGTTATAGTTCATCTTCCCCATACACGAAAATGTCTTCTAAAGGCTTAATGAAGAGCTGAAAATTTTAAGCCATCAAGTTCTTATTTACTTATTTACATATTTACAAGGCTGTGTCCCTCCACTGCAGGAAGTAGCCCTCCGCGTCAGCCTTCCATCCATCTCTGTCTTTGGCGTCTCTGCTCCATGTGGCGCCCTTGATCTTGACAATATCGTCTCTCCACCGCCTCACTTGTCTTCCTCGTGATCTTTTCCCGTGTCTAGGTTGCCACTCGGTGACTCTGAGTGTCCATCTGTTGTCTTGATACCTTGCCGCATGACCAGCCCACTTCCATTTCTGCTTGGTTATAAAGTCGACTATATCTTTTACTTGTGTTCTTCTTCTGATTTCTTTGCACGGTACTTTATCTTTGAGTTTTATTCTTAGCATCTTCCTTTCCATTGCCCTTTGTGCTACTCTCAGTTTTTGTGTCAGAGCTTTTGTTAGTGACCATGTTTGGCAGCCGTAAGTCATTGTAGGGAGGATACATTGGTTGTAGACTTGTCTTTTGAGGGAGAGTGGCATCTTTTCGTCTTGAAAAATCTCTTTGTTTCTTCCGAAGCAACTCCACCCAGCTCTTATCCTGCAAGTTACTTCTTCTTTTGTTGTTTCTTTGAGATGGGTAGTTTGGCCTAGATATTTATAACTGTTGACTTTCTCGATTTCTTCATTTTCTATGTGTATATTTTCGTTGCTTTCAAAGTTGGTCATGTATTTTGTTTTCCCTTTATGCATTCTGAGTCCTGTTTCTAGGCTCAAGGTGTTCAGTTTATTTAATTGTTCCTCCATGTCCTCTATCTTTTCTGTTACAAGTGCGACGTCATCTGCGAATCTCAGGTTGGTAAGTGTTTCGCCGTCTACGTTTATTCCGTGCTCTAGGCCTGCCTTTCGGAATATCATCTCCATGGCTGTCGTAAACATTTTCGGAGAGATTGGATCGCCTTGCCTGACCCCTCTGTTTATGGGGAATGTTTCTGACTCCAGATTGTCGATATGAACTCGTGCTGTAGCCTTTTGGTAGATGTTTTCGAGGATGGCAACGTATGTTTCATTGATGTTAATTTTTCGCAGCGCGTCGAAGATGGCAAAGTGTTCTACGGAGTCGAAAGCTTTCTCATAATCTATAAAACCGACGCACAGAGGTAAGTTGTACTCGTTTGATTTCTCTATGACCTGGTTGAGGGTGAAAATGTGGTCCGTGGTTGAGAAGCCCCTTCTAAATCCAGCTTGATCTCTAGGTTGATTTTCATCCAGGGTGTTCTCCATCCTTTTTTGCAGTAATCTAGTGAACAACTTATAACTATGTGACAACAAACTGATGGGACGATAATTTTTAACGTCGCCGGGGTCTCCTTTTTTGTATAGTATGATGATCTTCGCTTCATCCCAGCTGGGTGGGATTTCTTTTGTCTTGAGGATTTTGTTGTAACAGCTTGTCAGGTACTTAAGAACCGGTTCTTCTCCAAGCAGCAGTACGTCGCTGGTGATATCATCTGGGCCAGGCGCTTTGTTTTTACTCATTTCTTTTAGACATTTCCTGACTTCGTCTACAGTGAATGGTGGTACTTCATCCTTGTCTGCACTTTCTCTTTGTAAATTCGTTGGGCTTTGTATGGTGTTTTCGTAGAGTGTTGCATAGAATGATTTACAGATTTCTAATATCTCTTCTCTGTCTGATGTCTCTCTGCCTTCCTTGTCCTTCATCTTCGCTATTTTCTTTTTGTTCCCGTACTTATTTGTCTCCTTGGGGCCTCTTTTTTGTTCTAGAATTTTGGTGATAAATTCTTTTCTCTTTCTTCTGGCTCTCGCTCTTCTTTTCTTTTTAACAGTTTTGTTGGTTTCGATGTATTCTACTCTTTCAGGTCCGGTTTTATTGTCTTTCCTTCTTAGTTCTTTTCTTCTTTGTTCTAGTTCCTCGATTAGTTTGTCTTCTGCGTTTTGTTCTTTTGTTGTTTCGTTGGGTTTCTCAACAACTTCCGCGGCGCATTTCCTGATGGTTTCGTTCATAACTTCTATTGACGGCTTTTCATTTCTGAGAATATCAAATTTATTTTTCAGCTTGATTTGAAATGATGGTGCGACTTTTTCTAGTTGTCTCGTATTTATTTTGAGTGGCTTTTTCTTCTTTATTCGTTTTAGTCTCGTGAGCTTCTTGTTGATGGTCATTCTGCTTCTTACCATTCGGTGATCGCTGCCAATATCGACTTTCGTTATTATTTCAGTGTTTTGGATCGTGGTTTTGTCTGTCGTCAAGATGAAATCAATTTGATTCTTGTAATCGCCTCCAGGTGATTCCCATGTCCAATATCTTGATCTTGGTTTTTTGAAGAATGAATTTGTTACGAAGAGTCTATTCGCCGTGCAAAAGTCTATCAGCTTTTCTCCTCTTTCGTTCCTCGTCCCGATTCCAAAAGGACCAATCCATTCGTTCTCTTCGTCTTCGTCTTTGACCCCTATTTTAGCGTTGAAGTCCCCCATGATAACGGTGTTTGCGCATTTTTTCTCGATCGCATTTTCTAGGTCTTCATAGAATTTTTCTGCTTCCTCGTCATCGTAGTCTGTAGTTGGAGCGTAGACTTGAATTATTTGTAGTGACCCCTCTTGGAGTTTGACTTTGCACGAGATGACTCTATCCGAATGTTTACAAAAGCCTTCGATGTAATCCTTGAAGTTCTTGCGTACAAGGAAAGCCATTCCTTTTGTTTCTGGGGACTCTTCTGTTTTTCCTGCATCGTAAATCCAAGTTCCGTCCGATAGTTCCATGAGTCCTTCTCCCTTTCTCTTCGTTTCGCAAAGGCCTATTACGTTCCATTTGAAATCTTCTAGTTTCTCTTGTAGATGATCTAGATCGTCTTGTAGGGCTAACGTTCTGGTGTTGTACGTTGCGATGTGTAGTGTGGCGGTGCTTCCCCTTCCTCTGTCGGCCCCACAGCGTCCTCGATGAGGCTTTGACTGTGGAACTTCATGCGAAGGCGTGCGCCTTTCAGTCGGAGACAGCGTTGCCGAAATATCACCTCGAAAGGGATCTCCTTTAAGGCCTTGGGAAATACGGCCTCCTTTCTGTTGTACTGTCATGATTGATGCGGGTTTTGGCCTACCATCAACGCGCTGGCCGGGCGAGGTGTTGACGGGTTTTTTCGTTGGAGGTGCCTCCTGTAGCTTCTGGGTTTGCATGCCCTACTCGCGAAGCAGCGAGGTTGGTTTTCCGTTAGAGGTGTCCTTCCTGTAGCTTCTGGGAAAAGTTCCTACTTGCGAAGCAGCAAGTTGGTTTTTCATTCGAGGTGTCCTTCCTGTAGCTTCTGGGGTCCAGTCCCGACTCGCGAAGCGGCGAGGGGGGCGATGAGGGGGAGGTGATAAGACGACATTTTATATACCGACGCGTCGACCGCCGGGACAGTGACATCATTGGGTTGTGAGACCATTTCGTGAGGGTAGCAGCATCACCTGCTTTCCCCAGCCTCCCCTCCGTGGGCCACGACCGACCTGTCACTGCCGCCAGTTTGTCAGCGACTGTCGAAGCAGCTAACCTCTATATCTAGAAGCCGTTCCACTATCCGCAACCTGTGGACGCTGAGGGTCGGGGATGGTCGCCCCAGGTGTGAGTCCCCCCGTGACTCACACCAACCTACACCATAGAATGTGTAATAAAAAAAATTTTGATTTATTTTTAGTAAAGAGAGTAGTACACTATTTAGAAAAAACGCACTAAGCTGGAATTAGAACTCTGACTTAATGAACAGTCGAAACAGACAGCAGTGTTTATATTCCAATGGAGGATAATTTAGACTTTTATACAGGTATCTGAAAGTGGCAGATCTAATTTTTGGTGAACCTAGGATCTAGGAATAAATTCCTTTCTAGTGGCTAGATGGCTGAGTGCTTGACTTCTTCACAAGAGTATAACCTAGAGTAAAGCCACCAAGAATCATACCGTCTCTACTACTACTTGCCTTTCTCGGATCTTATATTTATGTCGAAAGGCACTTGAGGTAATACTTACAGACTTAGGCGACAAATAATAATATATTCAATGCTTTATGAATACATACGTGTTAAGTTAGGTTGTAAGACATGTAGTTTTTTTGTTTTTGTTTTTTTTTTTGTTTTGTTTTGTTTTTGTTTGTTTGTTTTTTGTTTTTTTTTTTGGGGGGGGTGTGCATTGCTAGAAACAAATGAACTTTCATGAATTTCCAAGCTGTAAATGATTTTCTAGTTTGGCTTTCTCAAGTTTTCACCTGTGTGGAGTTTTTATGGCAGTATGTGTCACTGTCACGGTAACACATGGATGAAATTTCCTACTACCCTATTTGAAACGTGCATGTTTACCACACGTTATTAGCTGCTGGTGGCGTAGTTTCGATATTCGGTAAAACTCAGAACTTGTAACGAGGCATTTGCTATCATCATCGTGTCATAGCGGTGCTTTTGGTAAAACTCGTAACTTATAGTGAGGCATTTGATATCATCATCGTATCATAGAGATGCTGTAAAGAACTGATGACTTTTAAATAATTTCTGTAGTCGAACCTCACGGATATTATAAGTATATTAGTCTTTAGACTAAATAAGGCAAGGATACTTACCAAATTGGCGTTTGCTGTAAAGCCTATCTATCCAATATCTCATTGGAGATCAATATTGCCCTACTTCTTGGTATGACATTTTCAAAACTATTTCCATCCCGTCCTGATAGTAACTGAGTATCCTTAATTAAAAGTTAACATCTTTTAAGTGTGGCCTTTTGTGGGTCGGGCTACCGACCTGTCGAATGATCTCGATAAATACAGAAAGGATGTATTCTCGATAAGCACTAGAAGGATCTATAGAGAAAATGTAGTAAACTTCAAATTGGTAAGGATGGTTCACAAAGTTGCTGGTTTTCTGGTCTAGTTTAGGACAATGTGATCGATTCAGATCTGATAAGGCATAAACAATTATAGCCTTTGGAAAGTCCCAATACCGGACACTGAAGTCGACTTTAAAAAAAAAAACAACCAAAAAACTTGTCGGATACTTAGTTTAGTTTTCCGCCTGGGTGTTCAAGCGGTAAGTTCTAAAATAAACCAAGAAAGACAGACATCCCCCCCCCCAACACACACACACACGCAAAGCTTCGGATATTCTTTTGTTTCTTCCTTTTTGGGTTGTTGTTTGTTTATTTTTATTATTATTTTTTTTAATGGATGAAGCGTCACGATTTGTCTCTGTATCTATCACTGCTAGGTACAAGTAGGTCGCAACTCGGGAACAAATTCTGACACGAGTGTTGCGTTATATAATAACACGAGTTTTGTGACAACACACAAGGACTGTGCTACATTTAAATTTTTCACAGAGAGACAAATAACCCGGCTCGACACATTGCTTCTTTATGGGCTGAAAAAAAATAAAATGGTACAAACACCTATTTTTTGTAATTAAGTTTCATCTGTTACGTAAAACGACAAGGTATTACAAGACTAAACAATTTCTTTCCCCATTTATCATTAATTAAGCAATAAGTAAACACGGATCCAACTGACGTTAACAGCTAAAGATGTCAGAAATGAACAGCATGGATATTTTGTACTCAAATCACACGGGAGAAAAATTTAAAATTGAGAGATAAAAGGAGTCACTTTCAAAACAATAATAAGCAAAACTTTATTTATCCGTAAGGGTAGTTTGTGATGGATTACCAGAAGACTCAAACACAATAATATGACACTGTCTTATTTAAAGACAACAAGCAGATTTCTCTCTCTCTCTCTCTCTCTCTCTCTCTCTCTCTCTCTCTCTCTCTCTCTCTCTCTCTCTCTCTCTCTCTCTCTCTCTCTCTCTCTCTCTCTCTCTCTCTCTCTCTCTCTCTCTCTCTCTCTCTCTCTCTCTCTCTCTCTCTCTCTCTCTCTCTCTCTCTCTCTCTCTCTCTCTCTCTCATTATATATATATATATATATATGTATGTGCCTCTTTCTCTTTGTCTCTAATGTTTGAACAAATTGCAATCAGAATTTATGTACATTTTTCACTTTGAAAGCCTCCTAACAAAGAGATCATTCACAAATGATTTGATGCAATATCGAATAATGCATGAATTCTTTTTTTTCCTTTAGAAACAGCCTTGAAAGTCATGTATAGACTAGAATTCAATAAACAAAGGAAAACGTTGTCGTCATGTTATACACAGAAACGCATGAGCTCCACTTAAGCACAAATTACGATGAAAGTGGATTAAACACATCATCAGAAAAGTCAATGGCTTTTCCTTTAAAAAAAAACAAAACAAACAAAAAAACAGCCATTGGACCTGAAAAGAGGAAAAGGGGCAAAGATATACCACATGCGAAAAAGAGTCACATAGGACAGTAAAGGTAATGAGCTAATCCTGGACTTTCCAAACCTATTTATTGATCCTTTTAAAAGGCTTACTCTTTATGACGGCTTTGAATTACCAGCAACAGTGCCATAATGCTGATGCCTGGCTGTAGATCAAGGCGACGAGTGTATCTAAACTACATGATAACAATTGTCTACAAAGATGTGTAAATAGATAAGTAAGTACATGTATTGAATAAAAGAAATCTAGATCCACACGTCGAAAAAAACTTACATCAGTCCTATTTTCAATACATTTTTTTTTTCGAAAAAAGTACTCGTATACAATATAACCATACATTTGGTGAGGAAAACAAAAGATTACTTTTATAAAGTAGTTGGAATGAATTCCTTAGGAAGAGGCGTCTTTAATCCATTATATTCCATTTTTTTAGCCCTTATCTTTTCAGCATTAAAACCTGTTAATACTGGTTTGTGTAAAAACAAAAAAAAAAATAATCCAAAAAAAAAATGATGAGAATTATAGTTTTAAGGTCAAAATAATAAAATTTTTAATTAAAAAGTAATACCGTGTAAAAATTGTGATTTACCTGATAAATATACATGTAAGGACTAGATGGATGCAATGCCAAAGTTACAAATCATCTCTTAAACGAAAAAACTTTAGTTTGTACTGGGTATTCAGAGAAAGAATCAAAATGGCATAGAGGACACGTAACTGCCCACCACTAATGAGAAACAGAAGAAAAAAACCCACCCTCTAATGTAATTATTTCAAGAACATTAAGTAGTGTGAAGGCACTTAATTATAAAACACGTGAAATCTTAAAAGCAACAAACAAAATTAAAACGGGGAAACCCGTGCGTCGCCCAAATGAAGGCATGATTTAGTCTTGCTTTCAATATTTCTCGACGGGACGTAGATATGAGTAGAACATCTGGTGCCAGCTTACTCTTTTGTCTAGGAGAATTCGCAGCACAGCACATGACGTTGAAATAAAAAATAATAAATTCATTGGCATACAGGAAAACAGCTTAATCAATACTGAAGCAATGTAAAATTTGTACTTCCTTTTAAATGTTGATTAAATGAGTTGTGTATAAGTCTATGAAGCTACGAATAAAAAGTTGCTAAAGGTGCACAGCCTTGCGCTAATTCAAAACTGCTCATTTATTTGTAAAAAAGAATTGCAACGAGCGTTATAAACAATTCTTAATCGATTAAAATTTTATAAAATTGGCCAGAGTTCATCCTTCTTGCTCGTGAGCTATCAATCAAGAAAAAATTGGACATGGGTCAAATGAATCCATAGAAACTCGTAATAAGAAGCCAGTGAATGTGTAGAAGTCAATCTTTCATTCTTTTCATGTCCAACTCCGTTGATTGTTCAGCAACACTTATCAGAAAATATTGCATTGGTTTCAAATTGCCCAAATTCCACGAGCAAGTCATCAAAAGTCGTATATATCTTACCACATACCATCACATTCATCAAAATCTCGGATCTATATGTCTGAGATTCAACTGACAGGAAAAGAAGGTCCATAATTATGTCCTGAAATTCATTGTTGCTGTGTATGTTTGACGAGGTACATAGACTGGACAACAGTTACTGTCCTCCAAAAGGGCGTAAGCAAGTTTCAACTGGCCAAAAAAAAGTACAGTGTGGTGTATATGTACCGGCATCGAAAATCCTTCTTCCAATATCATGTATGTTCCCAAGTAAGCCTGTTTTATCTAAAGACACGGTGGAACACACCAAAGCACTTAAACCTTTTCTTTGATTCTCTTTTGT
This sequence comes from Elysia crispata, assembly GCA_033675545.1. NCBI lineage: Eukaryota > Metazoa > Mollusca > Gastropoda > Plakobranchidae > Elysia > Elysia crispata. The sequence goes on from JAWDGP010004468.1 coordinate 71,785, forward strand.
CTAACTTTATGACATGAGAGTCGGTGCTGATACTGTCTGAGCGTTCAACCTTGGGAGCGGCAAGGACTTTTTTTGCTGTAAATATATAAATATATATATAAATGTGTACATTAAACAGAGTTTATATATATAATGGTGGTGGTGGTGGTGGTGGTAGTAGTAGTAGTAGTAGTAGTAGTAGTAGTAGTAGTAGTAGTAGTAGTAGTAGTAGTAGTAGTAGTAGTAGTAGTAGTAGTAGTAGTAGTAGTAGTAGTAGTTGTAGTAGTAGTAGTAGTAGTAGTAGTAGTAGTAGTAGTAGTAGTAGTAGTAGTAGTAGTAGTAGTAGTAGTAGTAGTAGTAGTTGTTGTTGTTGTTGTAGCAGCATAATAATACTAAGAAGAAGAAGAAGAAGAAGAAGAAGAAGAAGAAGAAGAAGAAGAAGATGAAGAAGAAGAAGAAGAAGAAGAAGAAGAAGAAGAAGAAGAAGAAGAAGACGAAGAAGAAGAAGAGGAAAGGAGAGGAGGAGGATGAGAATGAGGGGGAGGAGGAGATGAAGAAGAAGAAAAAAATGGATGATGGTGATAATCATTGCTGTCCGCGGTAGTAGTGAAAGAATTATGTCAATATTATAAAAGGCAATTATAATTATTATTATAATAAATGTTCTTGTCGGTCAAAAGAATAACATAAAACCGGTTTTACACTCGTCCCTTTTACCTGCCAAGATAAACAAGTCGTCAACGTTTAATCCAAACTTAGCAGACGTCTCGATGTAAGGCATGTCTCGAGACTGGGCCAGCAGCTCACCCTCCTAGGGATAAAAATAAAAAAAATATTACATGATCTAACAAAATAGATTTGTTACACAGTGCTGTCATTTTCTTATTCTATATATGGAAAACGGGCTTAATACGTACTTTTAAAAATTCAGTTATAGCTCATTTTCAAACGCTTTTTAGATGGCTATACTTTCCCGTAAAAGAATGCATAAATTGTGGGTATTCTTGCTTCTATTAATTTTAGCCTACCTGTTAGCGACTGTTTTAGAGGATTTATAAATAGTTTTGGGTTTCCACAAAATCACCTAGATGATGTCTAGAGTTATTATTTTGGTCTGTAGATTTCTAGCAAATTGAACGACTACATTTTGTTTCCAAAAGTAATTTGGGAGCTCGGAGGCTCGGAGGCTCGGAACTCAGGGGCTAGGGGGCTCGGGAGCTTAGTGTTGGGGGCTCGGGAGCTTGGGGGTTGGGGGCTCGGGGCATGGCCTACTGGATACAGAGGGGGATTGGGGGTTGGGTGTTCGGGGGCTAGGGGGCTCGGGAGGTTGGGGTTCGGGGGCTTGGGTGCTCGGGGGCTTGGAGGCCCCTAGTGTTGATACTTTTGCAATCATTAATACCTGTATGTTCACGGCGCGGACCTTTTCTGCAACGTCCATCTTGTTTCCTACAAGAATCTTGACCAGACCCTCCTCGCCGCAACTCTCAACAAAATCTAACCAGTAATTTTTCACCGAGTCAAAAGTTTCCTGTTGAAGACATGAACAAAAGTTAGTTACCAGGGCACCATTGTGTTTAGAGTTAAGGGAACTTCTTAAATTGTGCTCTTATTAAATACCTTCATTGTAAATTGTCTAAAAGGGAACAAAATTATAACCCGACAAAAGTGATGCGTAGAAAACACCTGGTTGATCACAACGATCAATATTGTTGCAATAGGCTCTATCACCACGTACTGCATACTTTTCGCGATTTCTTTTGACTTTTTTCTCTGAAGAAAGTGGTTACCGAGTTTTCTATTTCCAGGATCGGTCGGCCAGTTGGTCTGTCTGTCTCTCTATCTCTCTCTGTCTGTCTGTCTGTCTGTCTGTCTGTCTGTGTGTGTCTCTCTCTCTCTCTCTCTCTCTATCAATCTATCTATCTACCTATCTATCTATCTATCTTTCTTTCTCTCTTCTTCTTCGTCTTCGTCGCTTTCCCATCCTCCCTCTCTCTTAGACCCTCGATCTCAATCCCTTTTCCTCATTCCCTTTCGCCCTATCCTTCATCTATGATGACATTATCCTGGTCACTGTCTTATTTTGTTTCTGTTTTTAACCCCGTCCCCGCACTAACCCTATTGGAGCAATCGTAGATAATGACAGCACATCGGGCATGCCTCATGTAATGTGGCAACAGAGCCCTGTAGCGCTCCATGCCGGCTGTATCCCAAACCTGGCATGTTACCACAGGGTTCTCCAGAGTCCTCGCCATGACCACCCCTGGTGACAGGCAGAAATTATAAAACTATAGGTTGGATCAAAGCGGAACCCCTAGCAAAGAATTATTAACGAAATATAACAAATATTGAGATAAAAAGAACCTTAATAATTCTGTAAACTTTTTAGTGATGGACAATAAGAGTTACTTCAATTACTTAAAATGAAACCATAAAATATTGCGACTCGGAAAAGTGAGATCTATTTTACATTATGTAAAAATATGTAAACAAAAAAGTCTCTTTTTATGTTGTTATGTCTTTTACAACTCATGATATCTTGTGACAACGAAACCGTTAATAAAAATAGTGGTGGTAACTGGAATTTTATCTCAATGCTCTTAATGATGGACTTGGCCAGCAAACAGAGAGAAATAGATGAAGACGATTCAACTGTACATGATATCGAAGATGGTGTTGGAGATAGTTGAAAAGGATTAGGATGGAGAGGTGTTTGCCTCACTCACCGCCTACTGTGGCCTGGTAGTGTTCTTTGAACGGCTGTTGCAGGAAAACATGCGCAAGTGAGGTCTTCCCGACAGCCATGTCACCCACAAGACAGATCTTGATCTGTGGTGGTTGCTTAGTTTGCCGCGGTCCGTTCGACATGGCCGTAAGGATATCATCCTGTCACATCGTCAAAATTAAGACTTAAGTTATCACGTAGAATAGGATCTGGAGGTCTTCTTTCGTATATTCCGATTGATTCCCCCTTTTGTTTTGTGCCCCCAACACTGAGGTAAGGTGAAGTAGATTCTTTAATGTATTCTATGTGATGTTAAACCATTTATAAACATGTTTGGCTGTCTGCCGTTGTCATCGCTCGACGTATGTGAATATAAAGAGTAAATACAGCGAAAAATAAAAGAAATGTTTTCTATATAACTGAATTTGATGACTTAAAAACAAAAGCTGTACAAGTGTTAATGTTTTATGGTAATATTGCCTTCGCAAACATTGGCCAGCATAAATAATATATGAATAAAAATTTTAAATAAATACAAGATCCATCGAAAAGAAGAAAAAAAAAAAAAAAACAATCACGTAATTGTGTTCGTAACCCGTAGCTTGCTCAAACCAGCTTGGCCAATGATTCTACTATACATCTAGAACTCGTCGTTACCCGTACAGTAAATCTATACCAACGAATATTATGGGAAGCAGACTTCCTGTGTTTTGCATTTTTTTTTTTAATTCAATCAAAGGATCGTTCAGGCCCTAATCTAGATTCAGATTGTTTTTTTTTTTTTCGAATAAAAAAGGCTAAAAGTGAAAATAAGAAATGTTTTATGAGACACGCATAAAATGTAAAATGTGGGTTTAACGTAGCATGGAAGTCAGTAAGAGCCCGACTGTCGTCTTCAGGGAGATGTAAATCTAGTTGCAATAAGTAAACAGGCCTGATAGTTTAGCGTTGAGGTGAATCACTTTTCTCACGTGATAAACGATAGCCTTAAATAATTTTGAAAATCTTGATAACTCGATTAAGTCTGACTATGTAAGACTGGTGCAAGGAAAACGAAAAAGTTCTCCCGTCGGGTAGGATTCAGATTTAAGTGTGTTTCCATTCTCATGCTTCTCATGCAAGCATTTTCGAGTCGGTGGAATTAGGTCGTTGTTCATAGGGATGGGGGAAGCGAGAGTGGGAGGAGGGGCTAATGAATCTCGAGACGTGTCGGAAATGTTTGGTGACGTTCATTCTAAGTGGTTCTAGAGAGGATTATCAAGGAGCCGATGCGGTTAAAAAAAAACAAAAATGTGTATGCAGTGGGTGTCAGTGAGATAGAGGGACAGAAGGAAAAAGAGAGGAGGTTAAGATGGTTAGATAAAGACTTGTTTGAGAGAGAGTGAGAATATAAGAAAGCCAAATAAATAGATAAGATATGAGAACATAGAACCAGAAAAACTCAATGTACAAATAATAATAATAATAATAATAATAATAATAATAATAATAATAATAATAATAATAATAATAATAATAATAATAATAAAAAACAGGATCAGCCATAGAGACACGGGCACAGGGAAGGACTGACAAGCAGACAAGCTGAGATACAGACTTCAACGTGAAAATGTGTGTAATTTTATGTCAACACAGAACCGATAAATCTAAGGAAGACCTGGAAAGGCAGACACAGTATTACTCAGATTGCATCGGTAGATCATAGCATCTGAAGACGCACATAGATCATAGATATCGGTATAATTGTAATCGGGAACGTAGATCTAATAATTTTAAAGTCAGAATCTTAGATGGCGCTATGGAAAATCCAAGATGAGCTTGTGCGTCTTTTCTGCAAGAGCGAGATAGAGCGATGGTGCATGTTTGAGTAAAATTTTGTTTTCTTTTGTTTGTATTATTTCGTCTTTTTGGCTTTAAATCGGAGGAGCGCAGGCGGCTTGGTGATTAGAGCGTAAAGAGAATTGTCGCAGCTTCGAGCCCCCACTGCACACCGTCGCGAGGTGACTGACTGACTGACTGACTGGCTGACTGTAGGGTTTCAACTCTTTTGAGCTCCGCCTAGCCCGACGGGTGCTTAAGTTTGATTTGTAAGAAGGCCTGAGCTCATCGCGTTGTGTCGGGTATTATCAAACAGCAGTGAACCAAGCATTACATCTGGCCTATGTGTGTGAGTTTCTTGTACTCTCTCTCTCTCTCTCTCTCTCTCTCTCTCTCTCTCTCTCTCTCTCTCTCTCTCTCTCTCTCTCTCTCTCTCTCTCTCTCTCTCTCTCTCTCTCTCTCTCTCTCTCTCCCTGAAGCTTGTGTGTAAAACACATTGCAAATTAAGAACCCTAAGCCTACCACCAGACACATGTACTTGCTAGACCACTAGACAATAGGTAATAAAGCCTGTACTTGGTCGCTGCCTCGGTGTGCTGCAGCTGTGCTGAATCAGCTGCTACTTGACAGGTCCTTCCAGAATGCTAGTGCTTACAACGATAATAATCATTACGGGCCTCGCAGCCAGAATAATTGTGCTCTGTCTCCCTCTTTTCCTTTGTAAATTATTTTGGTAACATGGTCAGAATACCCGCTCTCTAATAATTATAGGCAGGTCCGAGGCATCTTAAGGGGTCATCCAGAATACTTTCATTTATAAAGCGGAGAAACTCTCCCGCAAGAGGAAGAAATGCATAATGATGTTGAGGAAGTAAGGGACGGTCATCAATATAAAGTAATAAATAAGCCATGAATGCATCGGTAGTTGCATTATTTTCTGTAAGGGTATTACAAAAAAAAAAAAAGAAAAAAAAAAAGAAAAGAAAACGGGGGAAAAAAACAATCAAGGCACATTTACTACAAGAAAGAGATGAAGACTAGGTAGACACGGAATGTAAAATAACTTTTTTTTTTCCCGCGGGGCCTACTTAACTGCTTAAAGAAACCTACGAGTATACTAATATGACAAATCTCAAGGAAAGGATAACATTATTGGCAATATATGGCTCATTTTATCTTATCTTTTATTTTTCCAAGCTTTTTTTCCGGGGCGGGGGGGAGGTTGTTTTTTTTTTTCGTCATTCTCTTTCTTAACAGAATACAAACTACATGTACAACTTAATTTTGACAGAGGATTATAGAATAGTGAAAAAAGTGAGGGGAGAGAGAGAGAGACAGACAGAGAGATCGACAAACGAGAGAGGCAGCAATACCGTTTCACGCAAAAGCAGACGACTGTAAAAAAAAATAAAATAACAGATCAAGATCACGAGAGTTTAATGTTTATGATATGGTCCTCTTGCGTGAAATAGGATATGCACAAGGCTTGGTTTAAAAAAAAAATAAAAACAGGATACACATATACAAATTTTAGAGGGTGGTTCATAACTACGGCAATGAAAAGAAAACATTTGAAGCTGTCAACATCATAACTAGATTGATGACTATTTTCTCACTAAAATCACATATCAGTGTCGCATTTGAAGATAGATGCAGACCAATTCAGGTAATTGTATCGAGGAAGAAGCAGTTCACTACATTGGTGTAATAGTAGTAGTAGTAGTAGTAGTAGTAGTAGTAGTAGTAGTAGTAGTAGTAGTAGTAGTAGTAGTAGTAGTAGTAGTAGTAGCCGCAGTAGCAGCAGCAGTAGGGCATAATAAAAATTTTAAAAAAAGAAGAGCCATAAAGATAAAAGGAGGGATAAAAGATGGAGAGGATCAACAGCTAACATGGACGAAAAAAAAGAAGCCTCAGCAAAGTCACAATAATATTAAACGTGGAAATGTTATTTCAAAAATATTTATTGCAAATGCATTACAGCACTAGATCTAGTTCAAATTGACTTACCGTGATTGCAGCGTTACAGAGCTTTCAAGCGCTCGGACATCTTCAGCAGGGCGGGTTCAACTCAAGTAAGACTGCATTGAGTCAATCATCACACAACGTAGATATAGTCCTTAGCACTCTTTCAGTAGCGACGAGATCTAGATCTAAATATCAAGCTTTAATTCACAAAGAATGAAAGAAACACTTTTGTTCCCTTTGCGCACCAGGATATAGAATGACCTGACCTCGTCCATGACCTCGTCTGTGACGTTGTGAAGTCAGGCCTAAACTGTCTTGTGCGCAGCTAGCCTGGCTTCGTTCAAATTGATGTCCGACAGTTGCCTAGGCTGTACAAAAACCAGTGGCCTGAGCTACATACAGATGTATGTGGCATACTTGTGGCCTAGATTAGCACAAGAAAGGCCATTCAGATTATGGTTATGTCGCAAGCAAAGCATTTTTTTTTTTAAAGAAAGAATCACAACAACATTCGTAGCCTTTCTACATTTTAAGATGAAGCGTTTGCGTGTGCGTGTGAGCGAGAGTAAGAGGGGGAGAGACAGACAGACAGACAGACAGACAGACTAGAGAAAGTGGAAGAGAAAGAGAAAGAGAGAGAGAGAGAGAGAGAGAGAGAGAGAGAGAGAGAGAGAGAGAGAGAGAGACAGAGACAGAGACAGAGAGATGTGGAGGGAGATAGAGGGCGGGGAAGGAGATAGGCCTTAGAAAAATTTCATGAACGATTTGATTTTTTTTTTTTTCATTTTTTGGTTTAAATATCACCAATACTGTAGTTGTAGTTGATAATTTTCTTTTGGCAGTTAGCTTTTTCCTGTACGTTCTTCTGTAGAACCGAATGTAAAAAAAAAAGGGGGGTGGAGAGGTCCTCAAGCGATGGGTTCGTTTCACTTTAAGTAATCATCAGTTGAATCCCCTCCTGGATCTCTGACCTCATCTGGGATTAGAACCATAGATTTATAGAATGATGCTTCGGCACCCATCGCCTTGCCACTCAAAGAGAACATAGTTGATACCAATACGCCACTACGCTCCCTAAAAAATAAAGGTTCATGGTACATGTTTTTACTAAGGTATTTACTAAGCCTCTCTGAGTGACTTGCAATCTTGATCGGGAAAGTCCAAATCGCACCAAAGGCAACCATTGAATCCGGAAACACCAACACTTGCCATTGGACACACAAACATCTAGGACGTACGATAACAATATGTGTGCTTCAAATATATAGTAATTAGATCTATATAGATCTAGATAACGTTCCGTGTTGGATATAGAAGTGCCCTTTTCTGGTGTTTGTGGGTGTGTGTGTGTGTATCAGTCATAATTTTACACACGAGTTAGCCATGTACTCTTGTCCAGAAGGAAAATAGCCATTAGCCAGTCAAGTATTTGAAGAGCAATAAGAAACGGATACTGGACTTCGTAGCTAAGCCTTGATTCAGGCATCTTTCTCAGTAAGATCTAACCAATAAATAACAAACATTATAGCCTACAGCTGTCACTTGCAACGGCCTTGCATTAGAAAAAAAAAAGAAAGGAAAAAAGAAAACACTGTTAACTTTTAGAGGGAAAAACAAAACAAAAATAGAACACACTGTAGAAGCTTGTCGCTCGGCGTAAAAATATCTTCGGTTTTACCGCTATTGCCTCCCAGCCAATTTTTTGAGAAACTGAAAATGCTTCAGTTCAATTGATCCCCTAACTTCCTTTATGCAATTTTCTTTGAAAATACTTACAGTTTCTTGGAACGGTTGCTTCCGTATTTAATTTTCGTTCAATTGAACCATCGTAGTTTCTTAACTTTTTTTTTTTTGGAGTTGTGGTATGATGAAGGGAAACTTCACGATAGTCTTTTGTTGATTTTCACGTGAAGTTCATAGGAAAAAGCACGGGAAAAAATTAATAACTGAAAAAGAAAGAGGTATGAAGGGAAAGGGAGAGAGAAATTAAGAAAAAGGCAGAAGCAAGTAGAAGAGGTAAGGAGGCAGGTGTAACAAAATTATCATCTAGAGATTTCGCCAGCTATATCAGTCTGTTTAATTAGGAGAAAATGGAAATAAAAACCCCATGTTCTTTTCGATCATTTCTCATCAATTACAAGGAGACTGATTTTCATAAAAAAAAAAAGAAAAAAAAAAAAGGTGAACGATCAACATAATTGTCAAAATTAACATTATTGCGAACATTTTTGGAAATAAACAAGTTGTGCTCATTGTAAATGCTCAAGAATCAGAGAAAGTGAAAAACTGAAGTAAAGTTTGTAGACCCTGCGATGTAAAATTGGCTTTATTTTGAACTTATATCATATACAGAAATTTTTGTGGATAAAGAGAATAAAGCTATTAAAAAGTCAGAACAAACATAAGTGAAATAGGCCTCATTGTTTACATCTTGTTGGCGTATTAAAAATTAAGACAATGTTGTCTGTTTACAAAACCTTCTAGGAGGCCTATGTAAAAAAAAAAAAAAAAAAAAAGCGTGCAGCAAGTAAAGTGACCATGGCACCGGCTTTCATATTTGCTGTGGAAACGTTTTTGCCCATGTTGCGGTAAAAATTCATTCCCAGGCACATTAATAGGTCGGTACGTATAAATCTAGTCTTTTATCAGTGTGAAAAAAGGTTCGTTAGAGCAGCTCTAATTATAAGTAGGCTACAAGCTAAAAATGAAGCTATAAAAATACTTGGTGGTTTTTAATAGCTTGACATGCCAACTTGTGAACCATTTTCTTGCTACATTAGATGAAACTGTATAGATCTAGTAATTGCTGGTATTCCATTTGGCATTTTTTATTGTTTACTTTGTCGATGTGACAACCTTTGGGTGTCCTGACTTTTTTCTCTTTTGTTGCGAGCAGCAATAAAAATTATTGACTTGCAATTTTTATTGGAATCGAGCAACCTCAGATTTCTTTAGTTTTGCGTTTTATATATATATATAGTTATCTTTTTTTTTAATGTTTGTGACGTTACCTAAATAATTATACGAGTAAAATCATGAAAGCAAGATTTCAAACGTGTGCGAGGCGGGTGTTGTTTGGTTAGCTTAAATTTCGGCCTGTCAAATATTCAATTGTAACCTTAGATTAAACAATTTTCCATGCAACAAAAAAATTATCAAAGAATTGGTTTTTTTTTTTTTACTTTCCGCAAATACCCTTTTATGCCATATTGCTCATATAAGATAGTAAGATGATAGTAACAAGAAGAACGAGGAGTTCTGGCGTCAGGAAAAACAAACGATCCATTGTTTCCGCCACTTTTTGCTAAGTTTTTGTCTCCCTTTTTTCGCCTGTGGTAGACATTGAAAGAACTGAGGCGAATGTTATAGGAGACTCGTGTTGAGCTCGTGAGTTAAGAAAGCCGAGTTCGGAAGATCTCTTCTGCATTGCCGGTGTCCATTGTTTGGCCTGATCCTCTGTGGCAGTAGACATGGAATCACAATCATTGAAATCTCTGGCCGGAGTTAGGGGCATTGCCCCCTCCTTGTTGATCAACACATCGTGGGGATTTTCCAGACGCAGACAATGCCGCGCGCATCTAATGAACGCACCTGTAACAGTTCCGACTGGCAAGTCATCGTTGGTATGATGTAATCTCAGGACTGCTACAGACCAAACAACACCCATCGTCGTGACTGCTAGCAAGATGATCAAGTAGACAGCCAGAAGGGACCCCTGCTTGGAGGTCTGAGGCATATTGTCAGCTATGATGATGAGATACACAGAGTAGACCAGCAGCAATGCCATGCTCATACCAACCTTCTTTCCGGCACCAGCAAGCAGGTAAAACGCGAGGGATGAGGTCAGGGAGAGAAATAACATTGGTATGATGATGTTGACCACGTAATACGTGCGCATGCGCTTTAACTCCAACTTAAATTGGAACCTTGTCAATCCATCTGAAGCGCTTATATCTTCGAATGTCATGTTCTTCAAGTCCCAGATTGCACCAGCGCTGTAGGATTCCCAAGAGACACAAGACCCACCGTCAACTCCAGATCGCACTTCAATGTTCCTGAAAGTTGACATCTTAGCTGAGACCACAATGCAGCTAATCGAAAGGGTAGTAGGTGATGTCCACATAGCAACTGGTTTTGAAAATGGAGCTGGGAATACAAGTCACATCACCTGTGGACGCAATTTTCACCGGTATCTCTTTGAGCCTGGTCGCTTCTCTTCCTCAACAGAGTTGGCAATGATGATGTCAGGGAGCCAGATATAGCCACAGAAAACTTGGAACACCGTCGAGGTCACTAGCATTCCAGGCAAGAACTTGGTCAGACCACTGACAGGTCAGCCGGGCGAAGGTGGACAGTACTTGCTGCGTCTCGTCTAGAGGGATTATGGAGACAAGTTCAAACACCATATCGACGTATGTTGGTTCTCCAACGATGATCGGTCGAATTCTTTTGTCGTAGCCATTAAATGTAGTCGAGGTTAGCGACTCATTCGAGGATTTCCCAAACTGACCATTTCCAAGAAAATGAAGACACAGATAAACAGAAATAATCTCTTATTTGAGGTAAACTCCATTTTCTTTTAAGTTTTTTAAATTTTTTAATGAAGCTTTCCGAGCTATTCCTATAATTACAATAATTGAATGAGATTGAACATTGCAATTGTTGACTATTTAATCGTTTAAATAAGTGAGTACTTTTCAACAAATCTTCAGTAACCATAAAATAGTTAAACAATATACATGTAAATCATTAGTTATGTCTCATTATAGACAATGTCTCTATATTATCCTCAATAGAAGACAAACTATCCACAAAAAGTGTAGGTAACATATAATAACTAAAAACTGCATGACCATGGTGGCCAGAACATTTAGTAGAACAAAAATAATCAACAATTCTTTCACCTCTAGACTGTTCCATACATCTTACCACAGTTGGCAAAAAAACCCGGAGACACAATCATCGATTTGAGCGGCGATAATAAGTGGTGCTTAGGCAGTAACAGCTAGCTGGTTCGATACAGAACACTCCCCGCACCCTTTCTCTCCATTTCTCTCTTTTTCTCTAGCTTTCTCTCCCTCTCTCTCTCTCTCTCTCTCTCTCTCTCTCTCTCTCTCTCTCTCTCTCTCTCTCTCTCTCTCTCTCTCTCCCTTTCTTTCTCTCTCTCTCTCTCTCTCTCTCTCTCTCTCTCTCTCTCTCTCTCTCTCTCTCTCTCTCTCTCTCTCTCTCTCTCTCTCTCTCTCTCTCTCTCTCTCTCTCTCTCTCTCTCTCTCTCTCTCTCTCTCTCTCTCTCCCTCGCAAACTTTCTAAATTACGATCATATTGGTGAATGAGAGAAGTCACAATTTGGCTCCTAGTTTTCACTCGGTTGTGTTTCCACAAGTGAACAGAATCGAAAACATACCAGACCCAGCCCTGGTTTTGAAATGTTTAAGGCTAACAAAGCAAATAACATTCGATAAGAATTGAACGCGCTACACTCTAGATTTCGCTTTCGCTCAATATAAATTGAAAATATTCTAGATCTACAGGCATACTGAAATCACATAAAGATATGTGGTAATAAGCAAACACACAATGTTTGGGGTCACCTTTAATAACATAAATGTATTGTATTCATTTACGTGTTACTGATCCGGCGCATTCTAATTTAATATTTAGATGTACATTTTGTTCCTTCTTTACTTCCATTACAAGGGATTAAAGTCAGGCCTTCCTCCTCATCCATGAAACTCATTTTGGGAGGGCTGATTTAGTGAGACACCGTAAAATGTGGGTCGTGAAACCTTGGCAGACAGAATCTAGTGCCGTCGCCTGCCCTTCAGCTTTCAGCGACCCATTACCGTAATGACGAACTACAGTCATTTAAAACTTAGGTTCAAAAGAATTATTATTCATAATCAGCCTGAAACCACGAATAAATAGTCACAGTGCCTGCAATTACATTGTACCCGGTTTCTCAATAACCTGGTCGATTCTTAGTGTAGAAAATCGAATAAGAAGCGTAAACAGTGTCTCGAGATACTTTAATTCGACTATGGAAATAGTTCAAATACCACATCTTGCCTTGGCATTCGGACTACGGTGATCAGTTCTCCTGTGACTGCAAACAAAACCAACCAGAGATACCAGTGCTTTGATTGGACCAGAACATAATGACATCACCAAACTTATGGGGAGTTTTAATGGGCCCTAAGCGCTTTCATTCGTCAAAAGCCATTTTGAAATTAAATAAAAAATAAAATGGTGGCTATTGGAAACTCTTTCGTCAGCGCCAATATGCAAGATGTAAATATTCATCAAGTGAAGAGCAAAACAATAAGTGTGTCCTTTGATAATGGCAGAGGAACGCTCTTTGTTTTGCCCAGTATCTAAGCAGGGATCTGCATGGACATAACATTCTAGCCCAAAAAGTATATGAATGGAAAAGCATTAGAAAAAAAAACAAAAACAAGGAAAACAATGATCGCATTAAAAGCTTTTAAGCTGAACACTAAATACTGATCAACTAAGATAATCTGATACGGTTAAAATCTATTTTCTCCTGAAAACGCGTGCGTATTAATAATAATAATAATAATAATAATAATAATAATAATAATAATAATAATAATAATAATAATAATAATAATAATAATAATAATAATAATAATAATAATAATAATAATAACAATAATAATAATAATAATAATAATAATAATAATAATAATAATAATAATAATAATAATAATAATAAGAATAATAATAATAATAATAATAATAATAATAATAATAATAATAATAATAATAATAATAATAATAATAATAATAATAATAATAATTATTATAATAATAATAATAATAATAATAATAATAATAATAATAATAATAATAATAATAATAATAATAATAATAATAATAATAATAATAATAATAATAATAATGATAATGATAATAATAATAATAATAATAATAATAATAATAATAATAATAATAATAATAATAATAATAATAATAATAATAATAATAATAATAATAATGATAATAATCATGATAATCATAATAAAAGTGTTGTTCGAGACATAATTAGTACAGGCCAAGCCACCGAAGTAAACAAACCTCTGCTTATAAAAAGAACTTAAAAGGATCTATTTCTTTTAACTTTTAAGTTTAGTAAGAACAGAAATAACTTTTTTTCAACCCATTATCTCACTCAACACCATTGTTAAACTATCTTAACTGGGCCAAATAGTCAAATGATACCTAATGGTAAGTTTTAATTTTTGGGAATAATTCGGTCTATACTTAGGGAGGCCTAGGTGTTGGTCCCGTGATACTGACAGTCCCCTCACACCGCCTAGGTGTTGGTCCCGTGATACTGACAGTCCCCTCACACCGCCTAGGTGTTGGTCCCGTGATACTGACAGTCCCTCACACCGCCTAGGTGTTGGTCCCGTGATACTGACAGTCCCCTGACATCGCCTAAGTATTGGTCCCGTGATACTGACAGTCCCCTGACACCGCCTAAGTATTGGTCCCGTGATACTGACAACCATTATGTTGTAAATTATAGATATGTGTAAAAAGTCTTTACCAGGGACTTAACGCCTCGCCTGCCCCAGCCAAATTTCAAACCCCGGATCTCGCCCGACTTTGGGCCATATTGATAAACATAAAATCAACTTTATAAGATCCTATTTATTTTACATCATAAATTTGGTATTTTGTTATTCGAAAGGTACTTCTTGAAACAAACAAATGAATTACTCCATCAAAACATCTTATGGCTTTACATATTGATAGCATTTTCCGGGTAACATTAGTATTACAAGTAAACCTGGGAAGATTTAATGCCATTTAATATTATTCATCAAAAGCGTCTTTAGAACTGAAAAAAAAGTGTTGCTGTTGGGAACTCTTCCGTAAGGCATTTTACAAAATGATCGTTAATATTTGAAAAAAGTATATATATATATATATATATATATATATATATATATATATATAAGGAATCAATGCTGGTGATCAATCCCGTTAAAATAATTGTTACGGCACCGCCATAATTTTCCAAAAATATTACCTTTAACTTAGAAGTTCTACGCCCTCACTTTACACCGGGTCTTCGCAATATAAAAAGGAAATCCGTGGCGTTAAGTTAATTTATTTCGGTTGAGTTTTCGCCGATTTTCACGATCCTTCAAGTTGCCTTTCTTGTCTAGAATTTGAAGCCTGCCATGCATCGTTATGATAGATGGGTTTATACATTCAAAATTAATTTGTTATGTGATTATTTTGTGAATCATTGTGTTTAACGTTACATGTTGAAAAATACAAAGGGTTGAGATTTTCAAGAGTTTATTGCATTTAATGCAATATTTTTTAGCTTTTCCCAGCAACCACGAACCTATAAAATGAGTAAATTCTTGCCCTTACAATTTTTAACTTTTATTTTTGTAAATCTTTCAATTTCCCTACTTTCAAAGTTTAATTTTGTTTAATCTCTTTAGCTTATTTTGCACAATTTTTAGTAGACCTATGATTGCATAAAAATTATAGTATGCAAATACAATGCCATAAGCCGCTAGAAACGCCGACCTTCCTGAAAATGTTTGCAGTCACAAGTAGCAAGTTTCTTGAGATTTGCGGAATGCAAGATCCTTGAAGATCCGCCATCAATGGCATAGACTTTGCCGCCGTAAATAATAATAATAATAATAATAATAATAATAATAATAATAATAATAATAATAATAATAATAATAATAATAATAATAATAATGATGATGATGATGATGATGATGATGATGATGATGATGATGATGATGATGATGATGATGATAATAATAATAATAATAATAATAATAATAATAACAATAACAACGATACATGCATATATAACTGACAGTAATAACCTTCGCCGCTTAGAATAGGTGCAACTAGATCTGTCATAAACTCGAGTCTATATTTTGGGTACTTCTTATTGTAAATGCATAAATTTGACAATGTAGTTTTGTTAGGCCATACTCCATAAATATACCTTCCGATCGAGCAATCCTCTGTCCCCATCATGAACAAGACACGCATGATTGTGGCGACCACTGAAACCAGTCACTGGAGTCTTCCTTTGCTCCTTGTCTTGACTGCGCTGCTCTCTAGTGCACTCCCTTTAGCGTTCGCTTATCTCCTCCTCGTCAATTCTTTAATCCACTTGAAGCTTGTCTATCTTCTTATTTTTCCCCTCTCCAAAAATACTTCCGAGTTAGCTTAAAACAATCGAATTAGTTTGAGCGAAATGCACCCGATCAAATTCAAAGAATAGTTTTATGACTTCGCAGAACTAACCAAAAGCATTTTTTTCGAAAATGTTTTTCCCTTTTAGCTGTCCAAAGACCATATATGTAAAACCAGTGTAATAATACATTTACGCATTCCAAATAAAACGGACAAAAAAAAAAATAAAATGCACGTTATTAACATATAAACACATAAACAGACGCTCTATCTTTTGCTCGTTCCTAACTATTTCTAATAATGCTAATGTTGTTTGAATTTGTCAAAATAGAGAGTTAAAACAATCATTAATTTGGGGGGGGGGGGGGAGAGAGAGAGAGAGAGAGAGAGAGAGAGAGAGAGAGAGAGAGAGAGAGAGAGAGAGAGAGAGAGAGAGAAGGATACAGTTTGGACTCAAGTTTCAAGGGAAGTGATTCTATATACTTTGTGTTTTTGATCTTGCATTGATAATAGCCTCCCTTTGACATCATTGTGCCAAAACGCTTAGCCAGCTTGAATTCAGTGCCACAGCTCTATGAAAGAGAGAGAGAGAGAGAGAGAGAGAGAGAGAGAGAGAGAGAGAGAGAGAGAGAGAGAGAGAGAGAGAGACAGACAGACAGACAGACAGACAGACAGACAGACAGACAGACAGACAGACAGACAGAGACAGAGACAGACAGACAGATAAACAGACAGATATAGAGAAAGAAAGACAGACAGACAGAGACACTGAGTCAGAGATAGAGAAAGACATACAGGCAGAGAGAGAGAGAGAGAAAGAGAGAGACACAGAGAGAGAGAAAGACAGAGAGAGACACAGAGATAGAGAGAGTGAGAGAGAAAAGGGGGGAGGGAGGCGATATAAATCCAAATAGAGGGTAAAACACGACACTTGGAGGACAATTTGGTAATTACAAAAGCTCCCAAAGGACGTTTATGCGTCTGTATATAGTATAATACGGGGACTAACTAGAAAAAAAAAAAAACACAACTTTATAATTGCGGGACAAAAAAAGAAAGAACACAACTATAGGTTAAATGTATAAACGTTTTCCTTTAACGCGGCTTCGTCAGAAATATACAAGAAAACTGACTTTCACAGGTTACAAGAAAACTGACTTTCACAGGTTACAAGAAAACTGACTTTCACAGGTTACAAGAAAACTGACTTTCACAGGTTACAAGGAAACTGACTTTCACAGGTTAAAAGAAAACTGACTTTCACAGGTTACAAGAAAACTGACTTTCACAGGTTACAAGGAAACTGACTTTCACAGGTTACAAGAAAACTGACTTTCACAGGTTACAAGGAAACTGACTTTCACAGGTTACAAGAAAACTGACTTTCACAGGTTACAAGAAAACTGACTTTCACAGGTTACAAGAAAACTGACTTTCACAGGTTACAAGAAAACTGACTTTCACAGGTTAAAAGAAAACTGACTTTCACAGGTTACAAGAAAACTGACTTTCACAGGTTACAAGGAAACTGACTTTCACAGGTTACAAGAAAACTGACTTTCACAGGTTACAAGAAAACTGACTTTCACAGGTTACAAGGAAACTGACTTTCACAGGTTAAAAGAAAACTGACTTTCACATGTTACAAGAAAACTGACTTTCACAGGTTACAAGGAAACTGACTTTCACAGGTTACAAGAAAACTGACTTTCACAGGTTACAAGGAAACTGACTTTCACAGGTTACAAGAAAACTGACTTTCACAGGTTACAAGGAAACTGACTTTCACAGGTTACAAGAAAACTGACTTTCACAGGTTACAAGAAAACTGACTTTCACAGGTTATACATAAGATTTTGAGAGTTGAGCTCAGTCCGGACTCGTGATTGGTTGGAGGAGGGGCAGTGCGCAGAATGCTTCAAGGTTCAATGCAATGGCTAAGGATGATGATGGTATAGGGCGTGACCTCGTTGATATGGAAGTTGGATTAAAAAGTTGGGGCGTGTGTTTGGTGTCAGATGTTAAAATTAGTTTGTATTTAAAAAGAAATGAAAATTCAAAAATTGAAAAGAGAAAAAAGATTTTTTTGTTATAATTCTAATGAGGAAACGGGGGTAGATGAATGAGAGGCGTAAAGGCGAGATGCAAAAGGTTTCTAATAAATAGATAGTTACGCAGAAGGGGATGGCAATTTTTGTAAAATTTAATAAATCATGGGGACAAACGGTAGCTGAAAATTTAGAGAAATAAGTTTGGGGCCTTTTCATTTCGGTTTAACCCTGCCTTTAGTATGATTAGAACAAAATAAAATAAAATAATCCCATAAGCTTTTAAGGCTAGGCTTTCCCTGGTTTTTTTTTTTTTTTTTTCTCCTCTTCCTCTTCTCTTTCTCCTAGGTCCTTTTCTTTATTCTCTTTTTTATCATTCTCTTCCCCCTCCTTTTCCATGCCACTTATACTTTTCCTCCTCGACCTCCTCCTTCTTCTTCTTGTTCTTCTTGTTCTTGTTCTTGTTCTTGTTCT